>JAWPHD010001936.1:0-285226 GCA_037043455.1 Cyrtodaria siliqua | reverse complement strand
TCGTTAATTTGCGACTACAAATCAGTACTGCAGTAGTGTTACTATTTTGGATCATGAAGCCTAATGGCGTTAAGGTGGATTATCGATTATGCGGTTCTATTGGGCTGGAGAGGTGTTGCAACTTGTATAACCTTTCATGAACAGGTTCAATAAAACCGGGTCTGCTAGTTTTCTCTCTTGTTTGTGTTTGTTGCTTCCAGTGGGTCTCCTTTTATGTTTTTAGTTAACAACACCTGGGAAGCTAATATTAAATGAATACAATATGCCTATGCATCCCCAGAGAGTCGCTAGTTAAGCCTTTTTAGCCGTTATTTGGTTGCCTAGCAAATGAGTACTGGTGTATCATTGGGTATTTTATTTCTTCATTTATGTTGGAACATTGTGGTAAAATCTAAAGTAGAGGTGATTGTATAAAGCTGCCAAAATTACCTATTAATACATCAGAAAGAATCACTCGTTCGCAATGTAAACTATTAGATACTTTTAACTTCATTTTCTGCATAAGTACTAGAATGTAATGCAGTAGAAATATTATTTTAATTCTTTAATAGACACAAATAAACTTTTACTTAGAAGACGAGCTTGACAAAAGCCTTCCAGCTATCGATGTGTTTAGCGCGTCCATAGGATACCTGAAGGACCTTCTCCTAAAAACTTTCCGAGATATATCTACTGGGATAGAGGAGTCCGACATTCTGTGGGTGTTAACGGTACCAGCGATATGGAATGAAGCGGCCAAGCAGTTCATGCGTGAAGCGGCTAAACAGGTTGAATTATCTTGATCTATTTTGCAAAAAAAATATTTACTACAATCGCACAGATAATATATTTGAACAAAAGAAGCTACTTTTTAAAATATCGAGTGACCATATTTATAGCTGTGTACAGCAGTCATACACCCATATCTTCGGAATGAAGTTTAAGTTGTATATACTTTTATAATTGTCTATGAGATTCCCATCTAATTTGTTTTATTCCAGTAGTATTTCTGTTACATCACGGGGTTTTAATAAATGAGGATGCGCAAGTACCTATGAGGCAAACCCATTAACGTTGTGTCAATATTATACTACATACTCATTATAGCATCAAAAGACATTTCTCCAAATTTTTAAAAAAGAACATCATTGTTAAAATATAATGACAAAGAAAAACTACATGTGAAAAAAGAAACCATTAATTGATCTTTCAAAGTTTAAACGACATAATTGCAATGTAGATATACAAGCCGAACAGGAAATGTAGCATTCAAAGACCACAGTCACCCAAAAACACTCAACACTCAGAACGACATTTAATAATTACAAAGATGATTCAAAGGCAATACATAACAAACATAAACTTGAATTGAACTAAATTGCGTTTTATAGTCGCAACAATAGCTAAGGTCATATGACGACTTTCCAGCTTACACTGGTGGAGGAAGACCCAAGGAGCCCCTCCGGGCAATTTTTGTGTACGGGCAGGCACCTGGGTAGAACCACTGACGTTTCGCAAGTAAGCTGGATAGCTTCCTCACATAAAGATTCCTAGGCAAACATGACAATAGGGCTAACTCACTGGAAGGGACAGTGGCAAAACAGGCCGATGGGGTTTACACTAGGTTTTAGGGTGCACCACTCTGTCTATATTGTCATCCCAATAAAACGGGACAGTTGAAGCAAGCAGAAGTACTACTATACAATACAATGTCCCCTATCAGTCACTGTGTGACTTGTCTGATGGATGTCAATGGACGTAAGCGCAAGTAAAATTCGGGTGCGGACATTCCAAGTATTTTGCGATACATATTCTGAAAGAACTAACAATAGTTGTTGTGTGTTTGACTAAAAGGCACCGAATTTCATTTTTATTTCATTTTTAGTCGATTTCTTTCCATGAAACACACCTTTTGGTAACATTTTGGAAAAATTCACGAAGGAAAACTAAAGTTAGTGAACGGAAACTGTTGTTGTATTGTTAGAAACAGTAAAAGGAAACTGAAGATATAGATTGGGAAAGGTGTTCTATTAAGTGACCTTGACCCAAGTGACCCCAAATGCAATCCCAAACGTGCTTTTCGTATAAGCTACATAACCTTAAAGTTTAATTCCAATATCTCATTCCTAACTAAATTTAGCGGAAACAGTTTTTCCTATTTTAAATAACAGTGACCTTAACCCAAGTGACCCCAAGTACAACACCAATCTTCTTTTTCATATAAGCTACCTAGCCAAAAAAAGTTTCGTTCCAATATCTCATTCTTAACAGAAGTTATTGAGTGGAAACAGTTGTTCTATCTTTAGTAACAGAGACCTTAACCTTGCCCAGTGATCTCAAAGGCAATCACAATCTTCCTTTTCATATAAGCTACCTACCTACCAATAACATTTCATTCCAATAGTTTACTCTTAACTGAAGTTATTGTGCGGAAACCTTTTTTCTATTTTTAATAGCTGTGACCTTGACCTTGACCCTAATGACCTCATATACAATCTCAACCTTTCTTTTTATACAAGCTACCTACTCATAAAGTTCATTCCAATATCTCATTATTAACTGAAGTTACTGAGCGTAAACTGTTTTTCTATTTTAGAAACAGTGACCTTGACCTTAACAATAGTGACCCCAAATGCATTCGAAAGCTTCGTTTTCATATAAGCTACATACGCACTAAATTTCATTCCAATATCTCATTCCTAACTGAAGTTATTGAGCGGAAACGTAGTGTGACAGACTGTTAGACGAAGTACAATCATACGACTGGCAGGGAACTAATACAGATATCCCCGCCGGGTTATATTCTCTAACAAACAAAGCATCATTATCAAGCAATATTAGTATAACACATACATGATCGTTTTTATATGAATATAATAAGCATAAGCCAAGAAAGCCACACAATATTGGTGGAAGCCAGAGCAACAAGAGAACTAACCGCTTAGGGTACGACAAGACATGATTTAAGACAAACATCAAACGCTACCGGCATTTGAGGATTTATGTGAATGGGAACCTAATGTTAAGTTAAACGTTTGGAGATGATTTAGTGGCAAAGGCACTAGAAATAGATATCAAACGGGCTTTATAAGTCTGTTTATGTAATTTAACTGGAGATAAAGCATTGGCACAATAAATACATTATAAGCCGCGTTATCAGCAGAAACTATAACACATTTATTATGAAATTCTTAAATTCTTGAATTCCCGACTTTAAATTATGAAAAAAATAGTCAAATGTATTTTAGTTTATATATCTAGGACACTTAACACATTTGGGTTACACAACAAACAATTAAGTAAGCAAGTATTGTCTCTAGTGTCATGACTAGTACACTTATCATGCCTTTAAGTAAGACATTGCCAAAATGAAGATAACAGCATGTCAGTCACCGTGTATACTAGTATGCGACTGTTTGATCACTCTGTATGATTTCAGATTCATTTAAAGAAGAATTTTATAATTGTAAAAACAATGACGTTTGCAAATATTCCGCATAATTGTTTAAACACTTTTTTGAAAGTCTATATTTCCCAAAGCTGATCGCAATCAGATTTACCAAAGTAACATGTATATAAAATATATTGCTGTATATATTTGTTTTCAAATCAGCTCGAATACCATTTTGAAATAGGTTGGTATAACTGAGGATAAACTTTTGCTGGCACTGGAACCAAGCGCAGCCTCGTTATTCTGTAGATCGGTGAAGATGGAAAAGCTCGTTAACTCATCTGGTGGTTTATCTCCATTTAAACCTGGATCGAAGTATCTTGTTTTGGATGCAGGTGGTAAGATTTCAGCAGTATACACTAGCATAGAGAAAAACACAACGAATTGTTTTAAAATATACCCAGGAGATTGATATATTTGAAATAGGAGCATTGCCATAATATAATTTAAAGCATAACAATAGTAGCGAAAACACGTGTTGTTTCTGGAAATCACACATTTCTTGTCATAGTGCTCGAATTGTTTATACAATAATTACCGAAGTGGAGTGAGTGAAGTGAAACAAATAAACAAACAAAAACAACACTTTGCACATACTCGTAAAACAATTATATCTAGACACCTAATTTCGTTTTAATAAACCACATTATTTATTAAGTCGAAAACCTGTTTAAACTTGTAAAATCTAGCCATTGTGACTGAGAAATGGCTCTCTTGGACACACTAGCCCATTTCTTTCTTTTGTGAGTATTATTGGTAATTCACTTTATTTTACGTGTGAGCCCATTAGCTACTTATACCTCATTGTTTCTTACATTTTCTTTTCACTTGATCGACTTTTTAGCTCAGAGTTACTTCTCTGGAATTGTTTGAACATCCTATACGCTGCATCGTGGACATATACGCTGCATCGTGGACAGTATAGCTCTTTTTTCTGATAGTCTCATCAATCTTTATCAGAATGCGTATCTTCTGTGCTTTTTTTTCACTTAAAATATCTCTCATTAACAGACTCAATAAAACCGATCCCTCTTTTCAGTATTTATTGACATTTACACTAATGCTTGTTTAGTGCTGTGTGGCAGCTGTAAAAAGTCGCCCCGACTACAAATCCTTAGTGGCATTACTTACTGGTCCAATATTTGTGGCTTTAGAGTAGAATATCGCTTAAGCTGCTGCTAGAAGGCGTGAGAGTTGCTGCACTTTAAATTACCCCTCATGAACAGACTCAATAAAAGAGAGTCTACTACTTTTATCTCTTGTTTGCTTCCAAGGGATAGCCCTTTCTGTATGTATTATCAAACAAAGAGTTCCGTCTGTGGAGCTGAACAAATGTCACTTAATTTGACATGCTAACTCGCTAGGTCCTCTTTTTCCTGACCTTCTTCAAATTTGATCAACCATTTTATAGGTATGCATTACCTCTCATGAAGGGACACACTAAAACCGAGTCTGCTACTTTTGTTCTCTTGGTTGTGTGTGTTGCTGCTAAAGATTCTCCCTTATCAATATTTATTAGACAGGCTCATTTATCCAGTTGAATAGTAAGAGTTACGTCCTTTTAATTGTTGAAAAATCCTATATTCTGCGTTGTGGACACTATCACGTATTCATTAATTCTCAGATCCAATCACAAATCTCTGAAAAGTTGAAAACCTAGTACATTAGTAAACTTTCAATCACAGATACATACCGACTGGATTGCTTACATAACGGCGTTTGACTTGTGAACACGCTAGATTCTTATTTTCTCCTATTTTACTCAAAGCTGGTTTACCTAAACGGTCTCCAAAGATAGACATACTTAAAATGAGATTCTGATTTTATTTGTTTGCGCACAGAAATAAACAGATTCATTTCAACAGGACATACTAAATATATCCCGTTTCAAAAAATTGTTCAAGTTGCTGGGGAAATTTTAATCCGTTTTTTATGATTTTCTATTTAGGTAAAAATAACCAACATGCTTATTACGTATCGCTTGTATCCGTGTATACTGCAAGCATGCACACTATTTTTCCTGTCTATTTATATGTGTCTTTCAATGAAATCGGTATACCTTTCTTCACAAAAGGTGGAACTGTCGACATTACGGTTCTTGCTGTAAAACCTGACGGTATTATTGCGGAATTGTTACGGCCAAGCGGTGGAAACTGGGGAAGTACGTACGTCGACCAAGCCTTCTTGCGACTACTATCTGACGTCTTCGGTCAGGACGTGATGAAGCAATTTAAGGAGAACAGCATGTTAGAAATGATAGATCTTCTACGGGAGTTCGAAATGAAAAAGAGATCAATCAAACCAAACATGAACTCTTACAGTACTTTCAGAATTCCGGCCTACTTAACTGAAAGATGCAAAGGAAAGACAGGAAAAGATATCGAAGATGCAATTTCGTCGACAAAGTATTCTAATCAAATAAGACGGATCGGTGGCAAATTAAGAGTAGATGCATCAGTTATAAAAAAAGTGTACACCCCCGTCATCGACGGCATAATTCAACACTTGAAGATGCTTTTCGAAGAAGACTCTGTGCGAGACGTTCCAACAATCCTGATGATGGGGGGGGGGGGGGGGGGGGGTTCTCCGAATCACCAATGCTGCAATCAAGCATCCGCGAGCACTTTCCCGGTAAACGAATCATTATCCCAGAAGATGCTGGTCTGGTTGTTCTGAAGGGTGCTGTGATATATAGTCATAATCCCATTTTCATTACCAGAAAGTAAGTATCAATCAGCTTCAACTGATCATAATTGTATAAACATATATCGTAATTAGTATGCATGCACAATATGATAAACATGCCAACACAGATAATACATAATGAAAACTTTTCAATAATATTTTTGTTAAATCCTCTCTAACGCAAATAAACACGTTTACGCACGCGTTGACGTGTGATCTGTCACGCTGTATTAGTTGGCATACACACTTACTATTATAAGCGCATATTTATAATCTTCTCAGCCAAAGAAATTTTGATAGAATGTAAATGCTTATGTTGGGCTTCAAATATCAAAAAGTGTTTATAATGACCAATATACGTAAAAGCTCTTGACCCTAACACACACAACCCAGATTTTTTATTTTATAAATTCATACCTTCTCTCAGATTTGGATACAATGCTTGACTCTAAACCCCTCAATCTTCATATCCCAATTTCCAATATAGGCTAGGGCATTTAGAGATAATAGGACTCCACCCTAAATCAATTGCAACAGAAATGGTTTCAACATGTTCATATTTTCACCGTACTATACAGAGTAAGTGAAGGAATGTCCTAAAGGCGCGGATACTAGGAAATCCCCTTTTTTAAGACAAAAGTTGCAAATTCGGACAAAAGTCGCTGAAAAAAGGAATATGTCCTTTAAACATGATTATAAAATTGCAATATTTAAAAAATAAAACTTCTGAAAGTTATTTATGGTATTCCTGTATATGAAAATAAAATTTTGAAATGAATTCAATGTATACATCTTGACATTTTTGGGGGAAAAACAACAATCCCTAAAAATCACGTATTTTTTAAATAATTTTGAAAAATTAATTTACATTGAATTCAAAAAACGAAATGTAAGTTGTTGTAGTATTTTCATAATTTAAAGATGTCCCGAATTATAAAAACATCTCATGGATAAGAGATTTGTAAATGCTGTTTTATTTGGGCCAAAAATGCAAATTTAAGCCAAATTGCCGTCAAACTAAAATAAATATAATTTTGACTGCAATAGATGGAAGTTGAACTTTTTTCTATGTTGTCTATTTCATTTATGCACATGGAAACGTACATCAAGAGCAGCAATGCTCTGATGCCTCTGGGTTGTGTGTGATTTTTCTTTGTTTTTCGTTTTAAGAAATAGCATATATATTATGGATTTATGACAAATATCAACATTAGTGACAGATACTGGATTTATTAATGTATTAATCATTGTGATAAAGAGTTAATATTTCATATAGACTATTCCTTTTATCAATGGGGCTATTACAGTGATGGATACTATTCGGCATGCCAGCACCTACCTGGACAACATTTTTATTAAAACTTATTAATAATGTAATAAATTATACATGTATTTCATCGGTTATTGGATAATATTGGATATAGTTACTGCAACTGGGTGTTTGAACAGTACGTAATAGAGGATTTATTTGCATTTATTTCAACTTATAAATTCAGACAATTGATACTATAAAAAAAATACAATCTCGCCTTCTTGCAAAAAACAGTTCGAGTCAATTTCATGCTAATGTTTGTGTGATGTAGGCCATACATCTTTTTCCAAAGAATTATTTTTTATGTATAAAAGTTCATCTTATAAACATAATGATGGTTGCAAGCTAGCCACATGCAGATTTATGTATGATATATATGATAACGTAAGCTAGCTAGCTGAATATAGCCAAAGAGAAACTAAAACTGTTTAAAATATAATTCAAAAATTGTATAAAACAGTAGAATTATGTGACAAGTACTGTTGAGTTTCTTTATTTTACAATGCAGTTGTGAATTCTAAATTATCTCTTTTCGATCCTCATCGTTTTCCATTTTCGGCATGAGGGTTTAGGTTAAGAGGGTGACTACAAGGAAACATCCCATAGTGAACTATACACACACTGTTAATTGTCAGTGATATTAAAATATTATCTGTAAACTGTCAAGGAATCCGTCAGCTACCGAAACGTACAGATATGTTTCATTACCTTAAAAGAAAAGATTATCGTATTAATTGTCTCCGAGACTCACATTTCAGCACTGGAAATGATGAAAAGTTTGTCAGAACTAGATGCGGGAATGATTATTAGTTTAGTTCATGTAAGTCAAATGCAAGAGGAGTTGAAATATTATTTAATACTAATTTTGTATACAAGGTTCATGACAAAAACAGATGAAAATGGTAATTATATACTGCTAGATATAATTGTTGACAATAATATATTCACATTGATATTGATATACGGACCAAATACCGAAAACCCCTCTTTTTATGATAATATATCATCTGCTATTGATGCAATGAACAAGGAAAATTGTACATGGTGCGGAGATTTTAATCTTATACTAGATCCGGAATTAGACTATCATAACTATAATTTTGTAAATAACAAAAAGGCCAGATATAAGGTACTAGAAATAAAATAATGCAAGATGAATATTTGAAAGATCCTTCAGGGAGAAAAAGAAAACCATTGATAATAGCTACTGATCTGATCATTCAGCAATAATATTAAGTATTTGTTTAATGAATTTAAAAAATGAAAACCTCCTTGGAAACGTAGCAACTCACTCTTGAAGTACATTAATTATCTTCAGGCAGTTAATGAAAAAATAAAAGAGGTCAAATTGCAATAGGCCTTACCTATACACAATAATAATACTTTAGAAGATATACCAAACAGGAAATACAATATACTATTAATGATCGACTGTTGCTCCAAACGTCGTTTATGGAACTTCGGGGGAATCAATCTCATATTCGGATTATATTAAAAAGACAACTGATGAAAGGGAAAACCTTCTAACACAGAATATAGCAAACTAGTATGGAATAGAAACTGATAAAATTGAAGATCTCGAGAACAAACAAGGTTAAATGATCAGTCATAAGCTCACGTTCTACGAACATACAGGAAGGCGAAAAACTCACGCAATATGATGGATCAATACTAATGGACCAATATGAAATTCTGAAACAGACAGACTACTATATAGTAGAGATAATAGCTTACAAGATATTAACCTTAAGGAAGATTTAATCATTTAAATATTCCAAAACTGATTGAAAAAGTGTCTAGAAGGACTACTTAACATATCTGAATTATCATTTGCATTAAAACATATGACAACATTAGCCCAGGGTCTACTAGAATACCTTGCGAGTTTTATAAAGTATTTAAGAAACGATTGGGTCATTTTATTTTGAGAGCAATTACCTATAGTTACGCTATAGGAGAATTATTCATTAGGCAGCGTCAAGGAATTATAACAGTATTACTAAAGGCAATACTGTTTACAAAATGGCTTCAGCATCAGTAGCGAAAAGGACTAAACCAGTTTTACAAAAACGTACTAACAGAGATCAAACGAGTTTCACAGCTGGCAGGTATATTGGCGAAAATTCAAGATATGACATAATGCATTATTTGCATGATGTAGAGGAAACAATGTATCTGGACTACTTCTCTTAGTATACTTTGAAATGGTGTTTGATTCGTTATAATTGTCATTTATCTAGCATGTTCCTAAGTATTTCAATTTTTGTCATGATCATAGGTATTTTACTTCTTTAGGACGAATAACTAATAAAATCACTAATCATTCCATCTTTTAACCGCCTGTTTTTATCCTTACCAAACCCATGTGAAAACATTGTTAAAGAAATCAATCATATATGTTAAATTGCCTTTGACATGGAAAGGCAATAATAAAAAAGTGCCATTATATGTAAAAAAAATATTGTGAAGAAGGATTGAAAATAAAACAATTATAAATGCCTTTATAGTAGTATTAAAAATAACATGGATTAGAAGGATTGTAACAGACCATTGTAGTACGAAAATATATAGATATATGTCAATTGTTTAACTGCGGTATTTTGTATATAACTAAGAAAATGGAAAGTATAAAACTGTTTTGGCAAGATCTTCTTAAGGCACACATACATTCTTCTTACGCACACATACATTTTTTATCGAAATATCAACCAGTCAATGAGGACTTTTTTCTATCCAGCCCAAAATACTATAATGCACGTAAAGACTAGAAAATACAAGGTCAGTGAAGATACACGGAGACAGATTTATACGTGGCCTTACACAATAACAAAGGACACACCTTTACAATGGTTTCAGATAAGCATAAAACACAACATTTTAGCCACAAACTATTGTCTCCATCAAATAAAATTAATAGAGAGTCAACTATGTTCTTCTGTTCAACGGTCAATGAAACAATTATACATTTACTGTGTGACTGAAAGCTTTCACAAAATATACTAACCAACATTAACGACAGGCTAAAACAAAACAATGTTGCCATTGATTTTGAAAAAAGGTTTACCTATTTATTTTTGGAATATATGATGAAAACACAAGTGTTCTAAATCAAATTATTTTGTTGGAAACAAAGTACTACTTCTACAATCGTCGATGCTCAAAAGCTAAACCTAGCATCACTACACTAAAAATAGACAACCTTTTCTTTATAAAACAGATGAAGATATAACAATAACCAAAAATAAATATAACTTTTTTTTTAAAACATGGAAACATTTTGATAACTTCCAAACATGAACACATACATGTAGCAACATTAATTAAAAAATAATCCATTAGTGAAAATCTCATATCGAGATGTACACCCCCCGCACCCCCCACCCCCCCCCCCCCGCACTTTGTGTATGTGAGAAGAACAAGTGTACATATACATTAAGTACCCCCCCCCCCCCCCCCCCACCGCACTGTTGGGTAGTTCAGTATGAATGCTTTGTGTATGTGAGAAGAAAAATTGTACATATACATTAAGTATACAGATTTAAAGATTCATGAATAGTACATTGTATACTATATATAACATTGAATTGTTGTAAGGTGTACATATGGAGGCTCCTCCCCGGCCCTCTGCTCACCACTAGACGCATTCTGAAAGACATAATCTAAAAGAAGGAAGTTGAAATATAGGTTATTTCGAGCTCCCAACCCTCCTGACCCATGCCCCCAGAGAGAGATGGCAAGTAGGAAATAGGAAACCACGAATCTTGTCTTACTCTTACTATCGAATATATTCTTATGGTTCTTTGACGTGCTCGGAGGATAAACCTCAAACGGGATCGCATGGTTTCGCCCCCATATAGACAGACTATGCTACGGGAAATGTCCAGTATACACCGAAAAAAACAATAGTACCAGTGAGGCTCGACCCCATTATCTCCGAAATTCATAATCAAAAAGTGTCATCCACTGGTCCATCGTGTCTCCTTAACAAATCCAAAGTTAATAGCAAAAGTTAATGGTGATATATTGAAAAAAGATATCGAGATAAATGTTGTTCAAGCGTGTCATTGCTTGTTTTGGACGCACCATACTGGGTTGTTGATTCAACTAGTAAAATGCACGGACTAACTAGTATGATAATATATTGTGAATAAAGGGGATTTAATTATATGCAAAGAGATTAAACATTTTAAGCTTCATCAACATTCATCAGATCAAAACTTTTCGTTATTTGCATTCTTGACAGGGAGAGGGCTGGCGTGGCGCAATCGGTAGCGCGGCGGATTTGTAACTGGAGGCTCCGGGTTCAATCCTCCGTGGTGCCACTGAGTTCCGTCGGTGTGTTTTTGGGCAAGACACTTTCCCTTAGCCTCGTCCGTCGGATGGGAACGTAAACCGGGCGGTCCCGTGTATCGGTCTATCCTCCGAGCACGTTAAAGAACCATAGGAATCTATTCGATAGTAATAGTGGGGCAGGTTCCCGGATTCCTATGTATCCTTCCCCTCTCTCTGGGGCTGCTCTAAATAACCTATACTGTGCTGATGAGCCGTTAAACAACACTCAATTCAATTCTTGACAGGGAACATGGGCTTGCATTTCCTGCGCGGAAAGTATATTTCCCCCGAGCCGTTAAATTGTATTCCCCCGAGCGTTTGAGTCTGTCGTTTGTTTAGAATGCGTGTTTTTGGTTCAGTGCATTCTATAAATGCCTCATGTCCCCATCTTCTGAGCGAACTGATAATAGTTTTTGGTTTATAAAAGTCCGCATCAGTTCATTGGGTTAATTAGAATTATGTTTTGCATAGTATTCGTTTATTAGGTGAGTATATATTTTGTTTATCTGGGACACTAGGAATTCTGGGAATTGAAGCAATAAATGACGTGTTATATTTGGGATTATCATAGATGCACAGTTCTTATAGCAACTGTGTATGCATTGAAACGTTTTGATATATAACTGAAATCTCCGGGAGGACTAGACACTTAATTGTTGGTATCGGTTCTTCCCTGTGTAATCATGTATACATATGCTGTGAGATGCGAGATCGGGTAGATATCATAAACACTGGCAGCTGGAAAGAATTTAAAAATAGTTTCTTAGTTTACAAACTAGTAAAGGACCAAACATATCTACCACAATATATAGAGGGGAAGGATATATAGGAATCCGGAAACTTTGGCCCACTCTTACATGTACGTTCCAATAGATTTATATGGTCATACGTGCTCGACAGATATTCTCAGATACAAGAGACCCTCCAATGAACGTCGTCATCCAACGGACAAGGCCAATGGAAATGTCTTGCCTAAGGACACACTGAAAAGTCCACTGGCAACAGTGAAGCTTGGACAAAAAAAAGAGATTGAGATCAGATGTTATGGTTTCCGAGTTGATAGTTTTGATAAGTGAACTATACAGGGTCATAAATATATAAAAATGTGTTATTATATTTATTTTAAACACTGTGTATCACTTCTTTCTTTTAAACATATATACCCGACTGTAAAACAGGTTGACTGGTTGTTATTGAGATAGAAATATAATGTTATTTAAAGCAGCAGTTATAGACGATTTATCTCTGGCGAGGATGAAAATCCCGTTAACGGTATCAACTTTTTTCCACATACTATGAGTTTGAAAAAAATCATCCTTATGGTTTCCGATTTCTGCCAAGTATACAGGAGTCAAGCAGTTTTAATCAAGAGTCATAGAATCAGACTAATACATTACAATATATACTATTACGGCATACCGGTTAGAGCTCCCGACTTCCGAGTTCAAGTTTTTTTTTCTCTTCACTGCAATAATAAGTAATTATAAACTATTTGATGGACTTATTAAATATGGACTTATTAAATATTAATTTAAGGAGTCTTCTGGACTGGATCTTTGATTTAGATTACTATAAACCAATGCCTAAAAATCTTAATCGGGCTACAGTTTCGAGCATTTCCATGAATAATTTTGACAATACGCGTAATTTATATATTATTATATTATTCGAATTGGATTCTGTTTTTCCGCCACTAAGTAAGAATTTAATACGCAGATTGTAATAAAAAAAAGAGCTGTCGGAGAACAGCGCAGCTCGACTATTCGATTTTTCAGACAATAATAAATTATATAGCCAATGTATACCATCAGAAAACAAGGCTAAAACAATGTGGAGGATGGGTTGGGTGGGGGCGAGTATAGAAACTTGGGCGGATATAAAATTATTATTGAATTTCGTTAAAATCAGACTCTTTATCACGCTACCATACTGTTCGCTAACAATAGCGGAGAGTATCAAAGCGTAATTAGGATACGATATTAATGAGATTGAATCTCATACACATTATAGTAAAATATGGGGCAGGGTATAAACTTTTTTTTTTTTTTTTTATCAGTTTTAATCCAAACTGCTGTCATTTTAAAGAAATTTGTGGTCGAAAGGCAACTCGGGAAGGAGGGATGAGATTCTAGCATTTTTTTATTGTGACCTCATTTCGTTTTTTTTTATCGATATTTCATCTGTGTATTTGAATTTAATCTAAATTGTTTTATATGTAAATGATTGCGTTCAAATTTAAATGTTGATATCCAAATAATCCAAAACGCAGAGATATGTTAAAAAAAATAAAAATATTCGGGCGGTGGTGATGATGGAGTGGGGGATAGTTTGCATATGGGGGTGGGGCGGGGTGCATCATTGATATAGGTGTATATTTGATAAAACAAAACAGCAGTATGTTGGGTTATCGTTGAGAATCTGACCATTGCACCTACGTTCACGCACCTTTGCAACATCTCGAATGAATCTGAACTTATCTGAAATTGACAGAGTTTGTCCGAATGGTCCGTACTGAACACATGCTCGTGAATCTCGTAGTGTGTTAAAATACACGTTTAATGCCTTTTTTCAAAAAGTTTGTATTGACGAGTTACATTTACATAGAACGTAGAATAATGATACAAAAAACTGCATAGGAGCCAATTTATTAGGCTAGTGATTCTCTATATTTGTTTACATGTAAAAGGAGGATGAGTGCAATATCCTCAAATATTGTAGCGAATTTATTGATTAAGAATTATTGCGATGAACATGCTTTTTAACGGCATACTTACGATCAGATAAGGTCACAAAGACCGTAACAACCAACAAAAACAACAACAACAATAATTAGTTTGATGCTTGATGGTGTTTTACGCCGTAATTAGCACATATTTGGATATATATGACGGTCGATTATTTTGTGGTAGAGGCAGACCACCCCTTTTTCCTGGGTAGAACAAGTACCAGTACTGTATACCATCCGTAAGGGTCGACACTCTCTCACTTGACAAGTCGAGCTACCAATGGGATTCAAACCCGTAGCGGTGAGAGGCGAGAAAGCTTTAGACTCGGTGACAAAGTTGTTCTTTACTTAAGTAAGTTGTTTAGTTTTTAAAATATGTATGCACACATAATCTAATAAATTAAACCACATACAAGGTCCCTAAGATTTAAAGGCAGAGTCAAGGATTTGTAACTCTTGGTATGTCAGTTTCACGCATACATGCAATATGTTTCATTGAGTATTGTCAGTCAAATGTGTCACAGTTTTTTGCAAACATTCTATGCACTTAAACTTATTCACGAATAATTAACGATTTATTCTGAATAAGAAGCCCAATATTATTTGCTAGGCATGGCTCTTATTACAGTGGCACTGACGTTTTCATTCTGACAGTATGATGCGAAATAGAAAAGTATCATTCCTTAAGCAGTAAAGAGAATAATATCCTTTTTATTCTGTTTCCTTTTATGTTGACACTGATTTACCTGTTTGTAAAAAAAATTGTGCTCACCTCCTGGATGGACTGGACATAAACATTTCATAACCTGTAATGTTGTGTACGACACACCGCCTGTTGATGATATATCCCTATATCTCAAATCGGGATTTATGGGCTATACCAGTAAATGTGACCTTGAAAACAAAGTTCTGAATATGAACATCGACACAATCAAAATGATACAAACCTATAAACCTTGGTGAAAATTGGAAAGTGTTTACGGAAAAGATCCCATTCATGAGCTAACATTTACCCATTTCAACATAATCATTGCCCGTCCGAGGTCTTATTGAAATACACATTCAAATCCAACGTGTGGAAAATCGGAAACTGTTAAATAAATATATAGCGTACACAAGCAGAAATTCGCTTTTTAATATAACAAGCACCGTAGCTTTGTAATAACGATTGTAATACTGTAATTTGTGAACCTGTAATGAATTTTGCAGAAAAAAAGGGCTTGCCCGTGGCTTCCTCTACTACATAACATTTAAATCTTTGCATGTCTCCTGTAAACAAAAATGAAATGCGCTGATAAAGCACATAACATAAATCAAAGTTCGTTTAAAGATACACCCTCTTAATAAAGAATTCTTCGGAAAGATGTACGTAAGGAAGGAAGAACGGACGGACGGACGGACATTGCTAACGATATATGCTCTCTTACCATTCGGTGGTGGGGTTGGGCATGAAAAAAACCCATAAATGTTTGACCCATTTATTGTACATGTTCCGTCCATAATAAAATGAAACACGGATAATTAGGCCTTGAGCCATGACCCAAAATTTTCGATATTGCTAGCAATTCAGGTGGCAAGTTCTATCATTATATTTTGGAAAGAGCAATATCTGTAGATGACATTTTTCTATGATAGCAATCTGGAATGGGTAGCTTATACAGTTTAATTTGAACAATAATAGGTGTATCATTGTAACATTGGCATCAAATTTTGGATGTCCATTTTTTCACATTATTATTTTTTGATAATTGTTAATATACCTTTAAAATATGCAATTAAGTTTATAATTAATATTAGTTGAGTACAGAATAAATAAGTTTTGTTTCAGCATTGTTTTCTACTTAAAATTTCTATTTTGCCTAAAATTGGAAGTCAAATTACCCCACCCACTATTGACACATTTAATTTGCAATACGATTAGTATATATATATATTTTACATTATATGTATACAATTGTAAGAATCAGTAATTCACAACTATTCTACAATAATTTAATTATTATATTATGAATTAAGGAAAGTATGTACTATGCAACGTTCAGGCCTTTGTTTGCATATATTAGTTCACCAAGGCCCAAAAAAGGATACACGCATCGAATATGAAGTGTAATTCTTCCTCAGAATAATTGCAACATCACTATTATTTCAATTTTCTGATATATGCATATATTGCACAAAAGACACAAACATTCCAAAGGATTCTAGATAAGCGAAATGTGAGTGTTTCCTCTTTTTATAAGTCCATTTTTAGGTGCATGCGTTATTCAATACTTATTATGATTAAGACATTTTGAATATGTATTACACATAAAGACACGAAGCAATAGCTAACACGTGCAAACACAAAATCCAATTAGATGTGTATTTTAATGCCTTTAATTGCAATTTATGTCTATTTTAACGACAAAGCTACAGTGGTCAATGTATTTTTTTCAACGCTTCATGTGAATACCCAATTGGTCCATACATTGTTTGCCATGACAATGCATTGGTCTGCTTTGTTGTTTTAGTGGGTGGATTTATAAAATATGCGACTTGTAAATATCGTTAAACTAGACATTTTACTTACGATAACAGTTTCAATTGTTTTAATTAATTTAGGTGTTTATAGAGTATTATTATATAACCTATAAATAGACGCGTTTTCATTGGCTAAAAAGTAATTTTTTAGAAAAAATATCTAGCGATATTGACCTGTTTTTTTCTGATATTGACCAGTTTTATAAAACTGTCCCGAGATGTGATATTATTGAAAAAATCTATTGTTTAATTGTTATAAACTGTCAAATTCAAATTGAGGGTTATATAATAAAACAGTTATGGACTTTTCAGCTGTTATACATGATGTTGATATGTACCAAAAAATCATTATTGACCTCGGCTATCGCCTCGGTCAATAATGATTTTTTTGGTGCATATCACATCATGTATAACAGCTGAAAAGTCCATAATTGTATAATATCTCATGAAACGTCCAATTCTTGAAAAATATTGCTGTTATTAAACCTAACTCGAAAGAGATTTCATAAAAAAAAGTTACCAAATATCAAATATTACCCCAGTATCACCATTTGAAAAGTTAAAGAACCATAAGCTTATACTACATGCAAAATATTAGACACTTACTTCATGTAGATTCGGAGATTTTTAAAGGATTATCTGTAATGGTGTAGCAACGCTAAATGTAAAAACGTCGTTAAATGTAAAAACGTTTGTCGCTAAACGTAAAAATGGTGGCTAAATGTAAATGCAAACTTCTTTAAATGTAAAAACGTGAGCCTCGCTAAATGTAATAAAATATGAGCTAAATGTAAAACATATTTTTGTTGCTAAGTGTAAAAGAAAAAAGCGACATATGTAAACATGTGACATTTTGAATAAAAGCATACGAAATCAAAACTTTACAACCAGTATAGTATCACATGTCATTTTGCGTGTTTACAACATTTTTCGAGATCTCAATCTATCCTTTTTACGTTTAGCGACAAAATATTAACATTTAGCGACGTTTTTACATTTAGCTACGTTTTTACATTTAGCATTGCTACATATGGCCAAAAATAGGCCATTTGAGCTATGATAACCACAGCTACTACTGCTTCTGCTATTGCTACTAATAGTACTCCTACTACTAATACTAGCTACTACTAATGCTGTTGCTACTACTAATTCTACTGCCACTACTACTGCTACCACTAATATTTCTATTTTTCACTTGTTACACACTCTAACCAAGTCACACAATTTATGTCATATTGTTGTGCATCTCAAGTTAGTCATGTGACTAGTGAATGCCAATGGCTATCGAACTTATACCAGTCAATGAATGAATGAATGAATGAATGAATGAATGAATGAATGAATGAATGAATGAATGAATGAATGAATGAATGAATGAATGAATTGCGGCATATTCCAACACAATAATGTCGTACCAATTGTTTGTATTATATTCTCAATCTCCTGCATTCTATATTTATAGGGGAATAAAATATTATTATCCCTGGGAAATATATAAAGCCTAGGGTCTGAATTATAACAGTAAACAACACAAAACCCATTTAACCACGCACTAATTGTCCCATTGAGACGCAACTACATCAATAACGAAACCACGAATCTGTTCTGACCGAATAGTGTCTATCCTGTGTGAATCATCGTCTACATACAACATATTCATTTCATCGTATACCTTGTTAAGCATGTTAAAGTATTTACGTATGTACATCTTCCAATACATACATTACTGTTCTACACACATTTTTACATATGTCGCTTTTTCCTTTTACACTTAGCAACAAAAAATATGTTTACATTTAGCTCCTTTTTTATTACATTTAGCAACGCTCACGTTTTTACATTTAAAGACGTTTGCATTTACATTTAGCCACCCTTTTTACGTTTAGCGACAAAAGGTTTTTCATTTAGCGACGTTTATATATTTAGTGACGTTTTTACATTTAGCGTTGCAACAAATGGCTTTACTCTTTTGTAATAGTGCGACCCACAGGCCAGGACAAAACTTGTGTCGATTTAAACAGACTTAGTAGAGAACCATATAAGCTTATGCATCATGCAAAATATTATTTCTGGTAGTTTCAGAGAAGATTTTTTTTAAAGATGTTTATATATAACTCTATGTAAATATGTGTGCCCTGGGGTGTAGCAAAACATGACTTCATGGTCACCATTTTAGGAAATTTGATAGAGGACTAAAATAATCGACGACTAGCTCTTGTTATTCCAGAAAGGGTGTTTTTTTAAGAGATTGTCCTATATAACTGTAAATATGTGGCCCCGTCCCAGGGGCCAAATATGACCACAGGGCCACCATTTTAAGTTGTTTTTGTAGCAGGCTATAAGCAAAATATTAGACTTCTAGCACTTAAGGTTTCATAGATTTTTGATTTTTTAAAGAAACCTGATTTTTATTTAAAAAAGTGAAGATAACTCTCATAACTGGAAACAGCTACTCTGTTGGCACTGCTATCATGGATTTTTTCTTTCTCTACAATATACTCCATAACATGGCCCCAGTAGGAATTTGCCACCTGAGATGATAGCGAAAAATTGTCAGGCTCCTAGTCTAAATCCTAAATTACCTCCATATCAATTGAATATCTTTTGAAATTCAAGTAACTGTACTTTAACGTTTTTGTAAATTAAATTTGCAAACGGATTTGTATTGGTAATTTTAGTAAAACATGAAGTCAAAAATAATTTAAGTGGGCATGTTTTAGAACTAGGAACATCGAAAGCTGCACTAAAAGTACCGAATGCCTAAGTATCCAAATGTATAAGTCTTATACATTTTTTTTAAGAAAACAGAACGACTTGAAAGCTTTAAAATGTGTTCATGCAATCAGAGCAGACGATTTAAGCTCAAAAATTTGCGATTCAACTGCATCTCCAATCGAGCTTGAATTACACAAAGCAATGAGCATATTATTGACATATTCTTAGGTTTGTACTTAATAATTTTGACTAATATATATTCATTACAATGATATGATTCTTTCTTGATTCTAGATAGAGCTATGCGCATTGCCTTCAAATCGAAAATATGGTTAAAGCTGTGTGCCACAGTTATTATCAATGCGTATCAGCCAGCTTTAATATGAAGTGTGATCACCATAACAAATGCATACAATTATATGACATTGTCTGCTTGCTTATTCCGCAATAGTTATGGTTCTTGTCTTTCTTAAACAAAAATGCGGTTAACATTTATGGGACAAGTTGTTAATGAATGCAATCAATATCGGTCAAATTGTGTATAGAGTTTTATGATCGTAGAAAACATATTCAGTTCAATGACAGTTCAATGACAGGGCCCATTCATTTAAACCAAGTCTGTTGAGAAACGTTATTATAACAATCATAAAATGAAGATTTAGATGGTACTAGATAGTCAGGGCATGTATATCAATCCCAGAATTATACCTGACATCAGAAGGGAATTTCAAAAGATATTCTATTGATATGGGGTCAAATTTGTGGCCGCCCCAGAGACTTATATAGGTAAAAACTTAAAAGTTCTTCTCTAAAACTACAAGTCAAAGGTTTCATATTTTATATTTACCATAAGCTTATGGTCCTCTTGCAAGTTTGTACAAATGGTGACCAAAGGGAAAAATGTAAAACCAGTAGAGCAATACAGGCCCTCTTGGGCCTCTTGTTCATTTCTTGCTATTTGTTCACATTTTTTCTTTGCAACAGGAAGTAGTTGAACCTTTCGCCTACATTCTGTTTCTCATTATGTCGCAACAGTCACTCACAAATAAACTAATCACATTTTACGAAACTTTTTACCTCAAATATCTAGATTTTTTTTTGCAACAATGTTTAAATCCTTTGTTACATATTTGCACACTCATACACCAATTAAGTTTACACCGTCAAAGACACTGAACATACCTATTTCAAAGCATTACGAGCATGCTGTTCTTTTCACATTCCTTAAATGTGTTCACTGATGACTTAGGTGATTTGTTACTAAACAATAAAACGATTAACAGCACACAACACTGTCCAACACAAAACAATTACTTAAGCATTACACAACTACCATTATTATTATTACGTAATACTTACTACGTTCAAACGAGATGTTTTACATAATACATTAAGGCGATACAAAACATGTTAACATGTTCTTTTGAAATAAACGAGGATAGCACTTATTTCGATCTATGGTCATGCATACATTTCGCTAAATAAAGATCGGTCATACACCAACATCACACGCGCCAAAGGCAATAATTTTCACCACTTATTCCATTTTCCAATTCATAACATTGCGTTACTCTGCTACACAGCTTTTCATCACTTCCATTAAAACAAACTTATAAAACATACGAGCTATAGCCTTTGAATTTCTTACGCGTATTCACTGCCATGTAATGATCCTGTCTATATAATGTTTAAACTAGAACAATATGTGGGGGGGGGGGGGGGGGGCGGGTCTGCTATCTCACGACAGAGTATACATAACTACCTCAGGAGAGACGTATCTTTCGTCCGTAGTAGTGTCTTAAAAAGAAAAAGAAAAATCCTTCTTAATTCCATAGCTCTAATGCAGCACCGGTCACTATAATGCAGTACCGATGCATTTTGGACAGTATTTATGTAAATTCGACTGTCTAAGCCCACAAACGTGTGTAAATTCCTTTGATTCCTGACAATTCTATGTTTTAATGGAATCCGATGTGACAAGAAGCATTTTATCAATGAAAAATACCAAAGCGAAACGTAAAATCTAAAAAACTACTGCACTTTCAGTTAGGATATTTGGTGTGGAGTAAGACCTTTCACAGAAAGATTGAACGACTGTCTTCGATTTTTGATTAAACTCTTTGAAAAAAAAGAAATTGTACGCAAATAAACGTGACAACATACCTTGTTTACATCAAAAAGTGGCGCTCAACGGCAGCACCGGATACTTCTTGAACGGTGTTGACGTCAGCACCATGAGACCGTTTGGTAGGCGTGTAAAAGCGAAGTAAGATATATAACTCTATAAAGTTATAGATAGATAGATAGATATTTTATTCAAACATAAGGCATTACGCCCAACAGTTCACATGCAAATAGTACATACAAATAAACATGTATATGAAATACACACAATATTTTCCAGTTAATGACAATTTGTATAATTTCATAGGTGAGTTTCAAGATCATCTGTATATGTTACTAGTTAAAAAGTATTTGACAACTATTAAGTATATAAGTGTTTAATACATATTTTTAAATTAATATTCCTAAGTACTGATCAGAACACAGTTATATCTGTGGACAAAAATGGAGAAAAGTGATATTTATTTATAAAACATGTCGTCTCTTCTTTTAAAACTTTTACAAATGAAAACGGACAGTTTTTTTAATAAACTCTTGTTTTCTGTTGTCATAAGTTCAATAAATTTTGGTATGTTTGGCCGTTTCCAAAAATATTTGTTAACATATTCTTTTCTTATATCTTGATATAGTGAACACTCCAATACAAAGTGAAATTCGTCTTCTAGTATATTACATTGCTGGCATTTTCTTTCGGATCTTGGTGTTTTATTTGGTCTATGCCATCGACCAGTTTCTATTTCTAACCTGTGACTAGAGACTCTTAGTTTTGTAAAAAAAGCTCTAAATTTCTTTATATTTAGTACATCTAGATAATACTTAAACCTGAAATCTGATATTATTCTGTATGTACTAGCTCTAGTGGAATCCGATAATTCAGCATTCCAATTTTGTATAAACATATCTTTAATTCGTTGTTTAAATATATTAATGAAATACGTTATGTTTTCTACTCCTTGAGAATACCAAACTTCATTAAATCCTGTTCGTTCCAATAACCCTTTAACTTGAGATGCCCAGTTTAATTTATTTGGTTTTACGATCAGATCATCTAACATAACATTATACATATTTTTTATATATTTGCGATCACTCGTACGTGTAATTTTTAACCAGAACCGGATAATATAGGCCATACGTTGAATTTTTAAAGGGACTCTCCCGAGTTCTCCATATATGAAATTGTTTTGAGTTTGTGTTTTAACACATAAAAGTTGTTTACAAAATTGAAGGTGTACTTTCTCTAACTTTTCCGCATTTGAGAATCCCCATATCTCTGCGCCATAATTTAATATTGGCAAAATGAGTTTGTCAAAAATGTCTAAAGTGTGACTGACCGATAAGTCAATAAATTGATTTATATACGACTTCATTTTGAAGATAGCCTTTAATGCCTGGCCACTTAATGATTCGAACGTTTGATCAAAAGAACCGCCTGTGGTAAAGACAATTCCCAAATAGGTAAACTTATTTACAATTTCAATTACAGTATTATTATATGTGAACAATAGGCTCCTTTTTATCTGACCGCCTTTTTTAAAAAGCATGACTTTCGTTTTATTTTCATTTACGACCAATTTCCATTTCTGGCAATAACTGTACAGTATATCTAACCCATCTTGTAGCCCCTTCTCAGTATCCGAAAATATCACTATGTCATCAGCGTATAATAGTAACAGCAACTTTAACATTCCAGTATCGATACCTTTAAAACCATTTAGTGTAAAATATTCTTCTAAATCATTTACATACATAGAAAATATAAAAAGTGACAAACAATCGCCCTGCGGCGCTCCAAGAAAACAGCTAAAACTGTCACTAAGCTGGTTTTGATACTTTACTCTTGATTTTATGTTCGTATACAATGATTTAATAATATTAAGGATTTTACCTCTCACTCCATATTGCATAAGTTTATAGAATATGTTTTGTCTAACCAACAAATCAAAAGCTTTAGTGAAATCTATGAAAGTTACATATAACTTTTTTTTTTCATTCAATATATGATTTATCAAACCATGGAGAACGAATAGGTTATCAATAGTTCCCATTTGTTTTCGAAAACCAGCCTGTGCTTCAATATAAATATAATAATCCTCAGCCCATGTAGTTAACCTGTTGTTTAAAATTCTTGTGAATAATTTACCGAATGTACTCAGTAATGTTATCCCTCTATAGTTTTCTGGTTGGTTTATATCTCCTTTTTTAAAAAGTGGTACAATATAGCCTTCCGTCCAGTGAGAAGGGAAATAACCCATATCAAAAATCTTATTAAAAACGTTCGCTAAGTATGAATCTAAATACATGCAACCATATTTGAACATTTCATTTATGACATAATCCGATCCGCCTGAGCGGTTGTTGTTTAACTCTTTACAAGCTTTATGAATTTCTGCTTGACTGATTTCAATATTAAGTTCGTCAAACATTATTTGTAGTTCATTGTTTAACATTCTATTATTAAAATATATAAAATATCATCATCTGGTTGGAAAAATACAGATTCTGGATCGTTTATTGATTTGAAATAATTTGCAAATTGAGAGGTCGTTATATTTGATTTTGGCACTCCAGTGCTCGCCGTTTTCAGGAGTTTCCAATATTCCTTTGCATTTTTATATCTCTGTGACTCTAATTTCTGAGTTTTTTGTTTACTAAAACTTGTTTTCTTATTTCTAATGACTGTTTTATAATGAGACCTAGACTGAGTCATAGCTTTTCTGTTTTCTGTACAGTCAGATTTTCTATAATTATTTAAATTCTTATAAAATTGATTCCTACTTTCTTTGCATTCATTATCAAACCATGGCTGATTTTTCATTTTTGGTTTATGTGTAACATTATTATTAACCTTTTTCCTACAGATTGGGTCACACACCTTTTCTATCATGTTATAAAAACAAGAAAGATTTGATTCAAGCTCGTCATGGGTTTCAATATTCCGTAAGTTCTCTGACAAATCTTCTAGTTCTAACTGAAAATCGTTTCCACCCACTGACGTTTTAAACTGTTCATATGTATCATGTCCCCATTTATAACAATAATCAATAGAATCCAAATGTTCAGTTGGAAGTATATCAGGCTGACATTTGTTTAATACAGCATTGTTTTTCAAAGAAAATGTAATAGCACAGTGATCAGAAAGTATATTCGGTTCATGTACTCTGAAGCTAGTAAAACATGGCAACAAAACAGGGTTACATATAACATAATCTACCACGCTACACCCAGCGTCCTTTACACAAGTAAAATTACCTAAATATTTATCCTCTCCGACCCTGCCATTCATAATTCTAAGCCCAGTGGATTTACAAAAATTTAAAAGTAACTTTCCACTTTCGTTCACTTTAAAGTCTTTCGAAATTCTTTCATAAATTTGATCTTCAACATAATCTTCCGGCATAAAATCTATATTATGCAAGAACTCGTTTTCAACATAATCCTTCAGTTGTCCTACTCTACTATTTAAGTGCCCCGATATTATAAAATAGCATTGGTTATAAATATGATTGAAAGACAATATATCCTCTAAAATGCATTCAAATAGGTTTTGTTCAACAAAATGTTCACGGCTGCTGCCAGCAGGGATGATATAAGTCAAACATAAGATCACATCTTGATCAAGATTAAAAACACGCTTATCAATTTTTAGCCATATAACACTGTCGTAAGCAGTTTTCAATAAAGTAACGCACGAGCTAATAGTATCAGCTATATAAACTATTAGGCCTCCGCTATCGCGTCTGGCATTTTTGTGATTTAATTTTCTGTTTAGAACAAAATGTGAAAATCCCTTTACGTTATAATCACAACTGTCATTTAACCACGTTTCTGTAAAAAGCAATATATCATGAGAATTAAAGAGGTCGATTAGCTCATTTGATAACAGTTTATTATAGGATTTACCAACTAGTCCTTGAATGTTAAGTACACAAAAGTTTACATCACTTTCCTCCTGTATGGCCTAGTGACTACCTTCGCATGACCTCTGACCCAGGTTTAACGGTGAGGCAGTGCGTGGTGTTCCAGGTGGTGAATTTCGCTTTCTATTTATAGACGTTGACCTCGTCCTCACGTTAGTGTTTATCGACTTTCCCGAGTGATTATTTTTAGAAACACGCGGCCCAGTTATGGAAGGCGATCTCGTTTTAACTGTTTTCCGTGTATCATGAACTTGCGGCTGTGCTTTTTGTTTACATTCTTTGGAGTTCACATTTGGGGATTTCGAATTGCTGCGGCTTCTTCTTCCAGTATCCGAGACGGGTGTTTGCTGAGGTGAGTGTACTTCCGCTTCAACTACCGTAACACTGTGTTTGGTTGGCATTTCTCGGCGTGGTGTATTTACCGGTAAACGAGTATCACGTGCCGTTTCACTTGTTAAGTTTGCGTTTGTAGAGGTGGCCTGGCCTAGTTTCGGTGTGTTGAAAACGTTGACCTCTGTTGACACATTGCGTGTGTGGTCTATCGCAGCTTCTTTTAAATAGGGGCGAGGATCTCTTTGGTACTGTGAGGTATGCTGGTACTGTTATATAACTCTGCCTTGCATTTGCCTTTATGACCCTATCTCAACTTGTGAGACAAGTGCATAAGTTGAATTGAATTGAATTTACGGCGCACCAACACATGCAAGGTTATATGGCGCCTAACAATAATTAACATGTCAGCCTGATCCTACTTTACATCAAGATAAAATATAGAGAATGGACATAGAACTTTCTTAACTGAAGAACTGCACAGTTACTGCAAATACTAAATCTTTTTACTCCTTTTACAATAGTAAATGGAATGTCTGCTATATAATTTGCAGCAATTTTGCAGGTAAGAAAGTTCTACGCCCATTCTCCATATTTTATCTTGATCTCAGTGGAGCATAAGCCTGTAATGAACCAATTCAATTCAAGTAAACTTTAAGCAACTGTCTCAACTGTTTAACCCCGAGTAAAAAAACGACCTATTGGCGTCACTTGCTCGTTGTCGGCTGCGTCACGTTAAATTATGTACGCTCGCATCATGCAGCTATCAATGTTTTCCCCAACAAGGGGTTCGGCGGGGCATCCAAACTACTTTACCTAATGACTTGAAACTTCAAATATGACAAATTGTTTTGGGCATCATAACACCACAAGGTCAGGTTCTGTAACTCTTGTTTATATTTTAAGAAAACTATGGCCCCTTTTATACTTTTACAATTAAATTTACAATTACTTTTAAATTTTGTATCTTACCATGTATCTCGAAAACTACTGTACATTTGGCTATCAAATGCAATAATTATGTTGCTGTTATTATAAGCAAAAGCATGCCCTTCAATATACTTTCCTAATAAATAAACAAGGCATTGAAGGTTGAACGTCTTCATAATGATAATGCCTACTGTTCTACGATCATTGCTTATTTGTTACGCGTCGCAACCTCCTTTTGCTGCATTATGCATCAATTTTTTAATTGTTTTTTATTATGCTTTTATTATTGCTCGATTTTCACAGAGATGAAAAAATAATAATTAAACAAAAGCTGATGCACCTTGTCACTCCAATCATTCCACACTAAAAAGTAATAAGAGGGCCAAAATTGCCATACATCGCTCAACAGATGATCTTTGCAAAGATGAAAAACGTCCAGGTTATAATTTTATAACAGAATTAGATCATGCAGTTGATGACCTCCATCTCAAATTCGAAGGCCAACTTAAAATGTTCAGGCCCAGTAAGTGTATTTATGGTCATAGGTTGAGCATCTCAACAGTTTCCAAATTATTACCCATGGGCTATTTCCCAAGCGGCGGGGTGAGACACCGAGGCTGATGCTGGTTGGATGGTTGTATCCGTCTGTTCATGTCCAGTAAGTGTACATATGGTTATAGAGTGCGGATCTCAACGGTTTCCAAGTTATGACACAATGACTATTTCCACAGGGGTGGGGATGGACCCCATGGCCGAAGCGGGTTGAATGATTGTTTCAGTCTGTTCGTGCCTAGTAAGTGTATGTATGATTATAGAGAGGGAATCTCAACCATTTCCAAATTATGACCCATGGGTTATGACCCCAGGAGTGGGGCCTAGTAAGTGTATTTATGGTTATAGGGTGGGGATCTCAACGGTTTCCAAGTTATGCCCCAGTGACTCTGTCACCAGGAGTGGGGACGGACCCAGGGACCGTCAGATGCTGGTTGGATAGTTGTATCAGTCTGTGGTTTCAGAGGAGAACATCTTTGAAGGTGTTTCCATATATAAGTCTATATAAAACAATCGACTGCATTTATAGAGAACCATAAGCGTATGGTACATACAAACTATTAGACCATTAGGTCATGGTTGTATCCATCTGTCAATGCCCAATACGTGTATATATGTTATAGGGTGGTGTTCTCAAAAGTTTGCAAATTATGACCAAGAGGTTATGTCCCCAGGTTTGTGGATATACAAATATGCCGATGCTGGTTGGATGTATGTATCAGTCTATTCATGCCGAATTAGTGTATGTGGGGATCTCAACGCTTTCCAAGTTTTGACTCAGAGAAGATAATCTTTGAAGGTTTATATAAGTATATGTAAAACATTCGACCCATTGATAGAGGACCATAAGCTTATGGTACATGCAAAATATAAGAAATGTAGCTCATGTAGTTTCAGAATTTTGAAGGATTTTCCTTTATAATTCTATGCAAAACTGTGACCCACGGGTCGGGACGAGATTTGACCCCAAGGTCACTATAGCACATAATTGGAGTTGAAGTGAAATTTAAGCGCACGTACAATCCACTGGCATATTGAGGTATTTCTCTTGCTCCGTGTATGTTCAAACTGTATTGTTTTATTTTAAATTCAAGACTGAACCAATGGACTGAGAATAATGGAATATTCGCTGATGAACAAAATGGTTTTAGAAAAAAGAGAAATGCAATGGATCACCTGTCGTCTGTAAATATTATGGAAACAAGAATTAAACAGAAATAATCAACATTCTGCTGTCTTGTAGATTTTAAAAAAGCATATGATTTTGTAAACAGAAACTTATTATGGAACAAATTAACACATTCTTGTATTAACGGTAAAATATGCTAGGGGCAGTTAAATCTCATTACCATTATATATATATATATATATATACACCGTTTCTAAACCTACTGGTGACGAGGTATATACATAACTTCCATATTTTGAGAATCCAATCTCTTTAGACTAAACATAAACGGTTTAACCAGCCAAGCCAAACCCCAAACCTGGAGAGTCTAATTAAGAGTTACAAACTTAATTCATTTTACGCATACTCAATTACGGTTATTTTAAGAACCCGTTAATACACTTTTAATATTTATATATACATTATTATATGACCTGAACACCTGGATATAGTTTTGATAAACGGTTTTGTAGTGTTATTTTGTCGTAACTAGTATTTGGCGGGTTATTTTCTTTAAGTGGTTCGGTTCACTATACATAAAAACTCAATTTAAAGGGATTGTTGTGATCTAGATTTTAAGATGGATCTTTATATTGTATTGTTCAATCTCAAGTTACTGCTGAGCAAATTGAGTATTTTTTCCCCATTAAATGATGCAATAAGGAATTATTCCACCTTTAATATCTAGTAGTTTGATGTAAAATAATATCATTCAGTTTTCACATTTTATGTGAAAAGATATGACGAGTTTTACTCTCAACGTATCTTGTTTGACTTTAATAACTCAAAGATATGTTCTTGACAGAGGGAATACAAAATCCAGAGCACACCAGGTGACAGCATTGATCGTTCACCATCTACATGATCGAGCTGAATCGCATCCATAGTCGAAGTGGTAAATATGCTGAATTTAAACCTTTCTGCTTTTCACCGACTCGGGTTGGAATCACTCTGGGAGCCTGGCTTGTATCTGAGAAATGGTCGGTTCTTACGGATGGTTGGAAAGGTATACAGTACTGGTTCTTCCCAGGAATAAGAGGGTAGTCTTCCTTCAACACTGAAAATCGACTGTCATACATAGCCTGAAATGTGCTGGAGAATGACGTTAGACACCATGATCAGACTGAGTATCCTTGAGCATAGTTTTCGGACATCTTTGATAGTTAAGGACTGTGGTCAATTTTAATCCACCGATTTCCAATTATTTCATGCCGGTAATCACATTTTTATAACGTAATCACGACACTCTGTTCGAAAATGTAAGACAAAGTGGTAGTAGTAGTTAAATTCAAGACAAACGTGAATAGATTATAATTAGTTCTTCATGTTTAAACTACTTGTGCTGTAGATAAAATCCTGTCTTTTTAAAGAGACAGACATATTTTTTGGAATGCATGTTTGCACGTGCCATATCATACATTAAACCAATCCGAGCAACTTTATGTTTTACTTTTTCAGTTTTACCAAAATTTGGCCTTTCTACAGAGTTTTATGCGAAAGCACTGATTCTGTAATTTTACAGTAATTGCATATGCAAAAGTGAACAAAAAGTCAAAACTCATGTGGTCAATCAAATGCTTATAGCAGACCAATTTAAAGACTGATCTTCATTTTATTTGGCACACGTATTAGTGCAAATGTCATAACCAATAATCTCGGCCATAAATGTGTTTACATTGAAAATAGCACTTAGCACGTGTTAATTGTGTATCCCTACCCCATAAAATGTTGTTGTTTTATTCGTTTGTTTTTTAATAATCTTTTATTTGCGGGGGTGCAAAATGGCTTTCTGTGAGTAAAGTAAGTGTATATACAGGCAATGCAGGATATTCTGACCAGAATTATTCGTTTTCATATGTTAGATTAACAATTTTATTCATTTAAGCAGTCTAGGGCACAAGTACCTACACAAGTATAAATATACATGCTGAACCATTTCAGATTCCTTGTCTATTGTTTTAAAGATCAGATTTCACACAAATACAGTCTATATGATACTTCAATATCATTTGGATGTGCTTATTTGCAAGAAAACATACTATTTTATACAAACAACATGGGAAACGGAGACAAAAAATGAGGAATTAAAGAATTTAAAAAGGGGCATTCTTTTTTTCCTTGGAAGGTTTTAAATGAGAAAACTGAGATTGCAAATGAGGAAAGTGTACCAGACACGGTGCAGTTCATGCGTCCAACCATCGGGGAGGCGGAATTGCTAAGAGAAGACCCAATTCTACCGGCAGCCTTATGCCAGGATACATGTATGGCAGAGTCGAGTTCCAGAATCAACGTGTACACCAGAGGCTTTACATGGCGATACAAAATGGTAAATAAATTTCATTGATGATATTAAATTCTAAAATTGAATTTTATGTATATTTCCATTCTATAATTGGGACCTGTGATTTTTACTGATTTTTTAAAGTGTTTAATAGCAAACAATGCTTAAAATTGACAATATTTCTGACAAGACTTTAAAATACCACCATTTCTTTGCTTACCAAGTAGGTTTTGATCAAACCTTATAACAACAAAATAATTCAACACCTAATTAACGTTTTTAGAGATTTTTGTTTAAAAAAACGCAGAAAAACATTTTTTTTAAATTAATTAAAAAAATTGCTATACGTGAAAGGGGAGCAACTCTTTCTATCCAGGGTAATGGTTAGGATACAGTTAGTGTTATTGGATTAGCATTATTGCAGTATGTCGTTTTATTTTTATTTTTGGCATATTCATCATGTATCCTAATAATAAAACAGTCTTTCATATCTATTTGCAGTGGCCCAATATATTGGTATAAGCTTTTCCACACTGGAAAGCTGTGGCACATGATGAATTCAGAGTACCTTGAACACCGAGACCGAAGCCCAGCCTGCAAAGGTGACCTAGCATTTGATCCCGACCGCGAAGAACAGCGTGGCGTTTGCTGGCGACAGCGTTATGTGTGCAATCGGTGTCAGTACACATCTCATATGTTCAACCTATACGAGGAGATCGAGACTGGTAAACGAGGCCGAAAACCAGCAGCGGCCAATATTGGACATAATGTCGCACTAACTCAAACATCCGTGTGTCCTACCAGTTTCAGAAAGATATGCTTAGCCAGCCATATTCCAGCACCATCTGTAACAGGCATGCAAAAGTGTGCGACTGTAGTTTGCGAACAAATAAGGGAGGCCAATATGGAAGACATGTGCAACAGAAGGAATGGGTAGAAAACAATTAACCAAATAAAGGGACGTCCCGAGCATGAAATTGCTATCCAGACATATGACATGTATAACAACAGCTTGTATTCTGGTGTAGGAAGAAACTCCTTCCAACTTGCTACAGAAGTAGTTTATATTGTAGTTGAAAACTTAACAAGCCAACATCAATTTATTTCCTGTATTACTCCAAGCAAGGTATGTTCCAATCATGGATTTCATAGTCAAGATGACGACAAACCGTGTGACATCAAAAATGACAAGTGTACGTCAAAAGTCCCAATGGAGAAAAACATTGGAGACGAGGAGTCATGGGCTGGAGAGGCATTGCTTGATATTCATGAGAGTGGCCTTGAGGTGAAATATATCACCACAGATCCATACACGGCTGTTTACAGATTCAATTTGTACAATACAAAATTGACTAAGAGAGCACCTTAACTACAAATTGACACACGCCATTTATCCGAGTGTCACAAAAAGTTTATGAAATCGAACATGTGTGTACAAAACAATGCCAGGAAAAACTAAATGTTACCGCCAATTCTTACAAAACCGTTTTTCAATAGATCTGAATAAGAGATGTCATGCAGAATTTAATTTGATCTACATGCAAGAACAGGGTGACTTTTGCCGACTTTCTTCTAAAATACACCAATGCATAAATGCAATAAAACACTGCTATGCTGGAGATCATAGCCGGTGCGAGATTCATTCAAGAGCATGTAAAAGTCTAACTAATGATAATTGGGGGCTGCAGTACAATTTTCTACCCAAAAACTTCAAAATTAACATTTTGAATAGTTCTAATGAACGTACAATGCTCGACAGTATAGAGTACGGATAAGGAGATCTGACATTACAGCAAACAAAATTAAATACAAACACACAAAATGTAGAAGCTACTAACAGATCTATCAGAAGGTCCTTACCAAAATATGTGACGTATTCTCGCAACTTTCCTGGACGCACTCACAGAGCAGTATTCAGTGTAAACATTGGTTCTGGTCACTCACTTATGCAGCTCAGCTCTAACGTCAGATGCCCAACACCAGTAGGTGATAAGATTGCTTCAAGACTAATGGCCGAGCGGCGCATGTCTGAAAAAAGGAAGGAAATGGAGAAAAACACATCAAATAAAGCTAAGCGCATGTTAAGACGAATTGAATTGTACCGGCTATACGAAAGACATCAGGAATAGAAAAGCTACAAGCGAAGTCAGCTCTGGATAGAGCAGCGGATGGTCAAAAATCAAAATGGAATGCGAAAACATAGGACGGTTAAAACAGATACACTGCCAAACAAAAATCACACCTACATGAGATCTCAACCGCTGCGTGGCAAAAACAGACAGGCCGGACAATGTTCCAGTATGCAGAACCCTAAAGAGTAGAAGCGTTTCCTGGCAGCATTAGTGGGGCGGTCTTCTAGCACAAGATGGGATGGCGTCACACACAACTTGCTGTGACAGAGGTGACTGACTTCCAAGTCTAGACCACCACGGCTAAACCGGGGAACTTCATGCTTCAGAAGGTGATGGTGCAGCATATAGGCTAATCTGTGGGTGCTTTCACGGCTGCAGCTTCCATCTGGCCAGGTAATCTGCCTATAACCATAGCCATACCGGTCCTTGCACCCCTGCCACAGAAAGCAAAAGTCACCAGAATGTCCAGAATTGAGACCCCCTGAGCCCTGTTCTACATATTTTTGCAGGCTGGTTTCAATTTTAAGCCAGAATTTGGCATTGTCAGCCATCGTAGATCAATATAGAACCAAAAATCAAAACAAATGTAGCACGTGAAGATACATGCGCCATGTTCTCTTTAGGTCATACTACACCAATTCGTTTTCCATAGACTTCCATTATAGCTCTAAGCTCTGTACTGAGTTCCTTAATATAGGAAGCTATATTGTTTCTTACTTGTTTTGAAAGATCTATCTTAGTTTTATCAAAAACACGTACTAAAACCATACGTTGAGTATGTTTTGAAAAAGCTTTTTGGGTCGGATGGTGATGACCCACCTACTTGCATGTAGAAACATGAGGAAAATGTGAAATATACTTCTTGTTTTGATTATGCAACAAATTATGAATACATTGCACAAATGTATGATTTAGCCTTCATAAATACTCTTCAAAAGTTGAATTATTTTTTTTAGCAAGATTTTTTGGTTTACCTTGTCAACCAATCAAAATTAAGAGATTCTGTGTAATAGCTCCGAATTTACCCTGGAACTTTTTCCCTGCCCGCTGATTGTTGGTAATTGGTATAGTCTGATCTAAATTTAATATTTCAACAACTCTGAATGGGACGTTAAGCTGAGTGAGTGACTAAGTTACCTCCCTTCTGTTCTGTTTTCAGATGGGTCTGCAATTTATATAAGTATATTCTCTTATTTAAAGGGATGTACGTCAGTTTTTTTTTGTTTTTATAGAGAAAAAAGGTTTGATGTTGGTGTGGTGTAGAGAGGGTGTGGGGGATGGGGGGAGGGGGGGGGGGTAAAGAGTGGGTTGGGGGAGGGAAGAAACATATTTCCAATTCATGATAAAAATGTCATGTCATGTTAGCACCGTATTTTATCATCCGTATGGTTCCGGTCTTAAATTTGAATTTACTATATATTTAGGATTGACTCGGGTACCATATATTTAGGTTGGACTCGGGCATACAATGCTTAAAATAAGCCTGGTTCGTAATCTAGGACAGTACATATTACTGTGCAGAATGACTTCCCTTGTCAATAAGGGATCACTTTCAGACTCTCACATTATGTTTACGGCCTTCATAATTAAAATATCATTATTAGTCAATTTTAAGTTGTACCCCTAGACTGCACAAAAAGTCTGTTGTACCACCTTTAAATCATGATAATGTGCGTTTTATGTTATTAGTTGCTTTTTTTTGTACAATTTTAAGGCGACTGAAATAGATATCCATACAGGCTGTATACATGTAGGGTGTCAAATGCCCGCAACGTGCCAATATGTTCACGGACAAATGACCCGTTAAAGTCAAGTTCAACAAGTAATTTAACATGACATTTTAGCGCTTCTTGAAATAATTTATAGTCGTATTGAAATGTTTACAACTTAACAAGAAACTATAGATAGGAGGCACATATTACACTTTATTGTTTGTTAATTTACTGTTTATTGAAGGTGCACGTGTCAATCTTGATTTTTAAAAATCCGTTATTTTTTCAACATGACGTATGTTGAAAATCATTGTCAATAATTATTTGACCTGTGTTTAATTCAAACTGTTTTTGCATATTACTTATTGTTGATTATATTGCACCAATACTATATTTAAAGCTAAGCTAGAGTGATGAAGAATAAATGAAAACTTCCAATTCTATTTAATAATATTTAATTAGATTTAAAGCCGAGATGATATTGGATTTATAATATCGAGATGATAGCTTTAATGCCTGATACTTCTTCAAGATTATCGGGTGTCACTTTAAACTTTAAGCAATTTACATTAGGTTTGATATACAACCGAATCAATAAACATGTCCACGAGGTAGTGTTTATTAATATTTATAATATTTAGAATAGAAGTCCTTGAAATCAGTATATAGAATACAACGCACAAATATATATACGTGCCTAATTGATCAACGCATATCTGAAATATATCCGATTTCACATACCTAGTTATAGTTGAATCGTTTAAATGGGATGGATGAACGGGAATATATGCTAAATGCTTAACACTTTATATGCACTTAGCATAGCTTTACGTGCAGACCTCGTACTGTCATTAATTTACACGAGTTACAAGAACATGTCAATAAAGGCTGGTAAGAGAATTAACGGCAAACGAACACGTCTCGGGACGTACCAAACGTCGACACATCATATTACACTAAGAGTATGTCTCGTCTACTCTAGATGGATAAATGGACCATTCTATGAACCAAATGTATTTCACAAAACAACTTTGAATACAATGTGTCCAATCGGATATAAAGTGCACAGTTTCTGCTGTATAAGTATTTTATGTCCACATCAACAGTGTTCAATCACTATCATATAATATATGAATGGCTCATGCCTTAAATGTGATTTTTTTTTTAAAATGGCGAACCAGTAGTCTTTAATGTATGGTAAAAGATGCGATTCTCAGGTCATACCTATCGGCAATAGCAGTGCTGCCCTCATACATGAGCAGAAGGTCGAGTGTTGGCACATACCGAGTACCCTCGTTAGAATGCCATTTCGACATCCAGGTGTTTGTTAAAGGCTTGAATAGAAATGTTTGAATATAAGATATGAGTAGCGGTTCGTGTCATAAGCCCAAAAGTAACGCGTTACAAAATGTAACGCGTTACTTATATCTTGTAACGCGTTACTTATTCAATCTCTAACGCGTTACTCCCGATTTGCATGACCAGCATTACTGGACTAAATTAAGTTACGATACTGTCCTGTATTTAATCCCAAACCAAGGAAAGTGTCCTTTCCTTATCAGCTTGATACTTTAAACTGGCAATACCCAGTCTGCAGAAACATCTTGCTATACATATTACCAGTACTGTTATTCTCCCAACATGTTGGCGAAATAAACACTTGTTAATGACCCTGAGTCTTAGAGTGTGTCAGTGGTCAGCATTGGCCAGCTATATTTTATTACTGCTCACTGATAAGCATTCACCAACTTTATGAGATGATATGGTTATGGAACCAGAGTCTGAGAAGTATAGTTAACTGTTGTCAACCCTTTTGTGTTTGTGATGTCGTTTGAATTTTTTATTACTTTTGCCTTTTTGTTTGTCTGTTTGCGTGTTTGTTTTTGTGTTTTGTGGTTGACAGTCGTCCTTGAATGCTGCTTTCCCTGTCCGATATTTTTATCCTTCTTTACAAGATGTTATAAAACATTCATTCATATTTCATGTCACATAATGATGAGTCTACACATACAAATATGGCGGGGTAGTTGTTAAAGTTGGAGTGGAGTGTTGTAGTGAAAGCTCACTCCAAGATTCCACTCCAACTTTTACCCCATGCCAGCGAAGCCTACACCATTGTTTGTAAACTTGATTTTCATTGGTCTATGGATTAGACAAGTAACGCGTTACTTGCTGCTTTTCTAACGCGTTACAGATATATTTCTAACGCGTTACTCAGAATGCAAAAAAATGATTAACAAGTAATGCGTTACTGTTTGATTAAAGATGTAAAAACTAACGCGTTACTTTTTTATGTCTATCGCGTTAGATTAACAAGTAACGCGTCACTGTTTGATTAAAGATGTAAAAACTAACGCGTTACTTTTTTTATGTCTATCGCGTTAGAAAATGTTGAATTATCATTACTTTTCTGAATATATAGGAGAAACTCATTTCTAACGCGTTAGAAAATCGGGAGTAACGCGTTAGAAATTTAGGGGTAACGCGTTACTTTTTCTAACGCGTTACTTTTGGGACTTATGACACGAACCACCACTCATAATAAGGTGAATCTGACAACACGAGTTTCCCTGCTTTAAAGGCTCTGTGCTGCCAAATAATGCATTATTTTACATAATTATTACACCGCACGCAAACCATTAGTCGATCAAATTTACATATATTACAGGTGATGAAAATACCGTTATATAACTGAGGTTGGCCACATATCTGTATTTGTTTGTTTTTTTCTTACTTACTGCCATTTTGAATTGAAATATGAGTCACAATCATTTGAGGCATCTTTAGAGTTTAATAAAGAAATCTTACATTCATCAATGTATGTTTTAATAGTGCATTATTTTAAACCTTGTGACATAACACAGTCTACTAACGATATAACTCATGACATATATAACTTGTGATATAACACAGTCTACTCACTATGTAACTTGTGACATAACACAGTCTACTAACGATATCATTTGTGACATAACACAGTGTACTGACGATATAACTTGTGACATAACACAGTCTACTAACGATATAACCCGTGACATAACACAGTCTACTAACGATATAACCCGTGACATACCACAGTCTATTAACGATATAACCTGTGACATAACACAATCTACTAACGATATAACATGTGACATAACACAGTCTACTTACGATATAACTTGTGACATAACACAGTCTACTAACGATATAACTTGTGGCATAACCCAGTCTACCAACGATATAACTTGTGAGATAACACAGTCTACTAACGATATAACTGGTGACATAACACATTCTCCTGACGATATAACTTGTGACATAACACCGTCTACAAACGATATAACTTGTGACATAACACGGTCTACTGACGATATAACTTGTGACACAGTCTACTAATATAACGATGAAGGTTTCTTTTTGTCGAGTGTCGAGTTGCGAGTTACAAACAGCGAGTTGCGAGTTACAAGTCAATTATCTGCGAGTTGCGAGTTACAAGAAAAAAATGCGAGTTGCGAGTTACAAGAACAAAATGCGAGTTGCGAGTCACAAGAAAATAATGCCTGAATAACACAAGGTGCTTTAATAATTAGATTACACGCCTCATGACACCTGCTTTTATCTCCATAACCTTTGTTTTTAAAAAACAAATTAATAAATAGAAATAGACCGGCCCCAACTCCTGCATCTCAAACAAACTACTCACATTCAACACAGTTGTAAAAACGCTGTTACTATTGCATCATTACATATAATACGCGCGTGGTGGGCGGAGTTACCAGTGTCACTTATCATTGAACAAAATACTAGTAAGTGAAATTGCCCACATACTGCAGCAAGATGAATATTTTATGCGACTTATTTTTCAATTTTTGAATTGAATGCAGGGATTTCATTGGCTTAGAAAGAAGGTCAACATGTAAATTAAGATATCTACAGAACATAAGTAGATATCTGACATCTTAATTGAGGTATCTTAAATACCTCATATGATATTTTATATTGTATGTAAGATTTCTGATAAAGTTTAATTGATATCTTTATTTTATGACCCGTCACGAAAGTGATGGGGGCATATAGTGTTACTATTGTCCGTCCAGACGTACGTTCGTACGTCCCGTTTTTACATTCAAGTCTTTTATTAAGTCAATTTCTCAGATACCAAAAAGCCGTACATTTTTCAAACTTCATACACACTTACATCTGTATGTCAGCAATATGTTCCTACCAAAAGCAGGTCAATGTAAATGACATTGACCTACTTTTTACACTCTGTTAAGTTACATTAAAGTTTTACATTCGAGTTTGATACATTCATTTCTTCAACACCAGATGCCTTACAGCTTTCAAAATGTACGTTTATAACTATATAGGCGGAATGCAATGAAAAGTAGGTCAATATGAATTATCTTGACCTACTTTTGACACTTTGTTAATTTAAAGTTTTACATTCAATTTTTTTATTTTGTCTATTACTCTGATACCAGAAGTCGTACAGCTTTTAAAATTCATACACACTTACATCTGTATGACATCAACATGTTTCTACCTCAAAACAGATCAGTATCAATGACCTTGACCTAAATAACTTACATTACCGTTTTACATTCAAGTTTTATATTATGTCCTGAGACACCTAAAGCCACATAGCTTTCAAACTTCATACACCATTACATCTATTCAAACACCATTACATCTATATGACATCAATATGTTCTTGCACAAAAGCAGCTCATCAGTGACTTTGACCTATTTTTTATATTTATTCATTTACATTTAATTTGCAGGGAATTTAAATTTCAAGTATGTAATTATTAATATTTCAAACCAGTGCACTCTCTCACTAAACTAGAAAATATGTTGTCTTCTATAACTTCTGGCCTCCCATGGAACCCAACTTGTGATGGCCCGCAAAATGTTGAATAAACGTACATCAAAGTTTGCGTGTAAGGTATGAAACCACTAATTATTTTCCCCATAGACACAAATGTTAATGTGTCACATATTAATGATTTGTTGCAAATTCAACTCAAGTATGGATAATGCAGCAGTGTAATGTTCATATAGAAAACTAATTTTCCACTTGAATAATCACCAGAAAAGGTTGGCTCACAAGACATGTAAGAAAGTTCTTGTTTGTTTACTAAACAGGTCAACGGTACAGCTGTTTTCATTGATTGACTATTTTCATTGCTCACAAAGTGTAAGCATAGAGTCGAAATTTCGAAAATGTTCATCAGTGATCCAGTAAAACCAATTTATACGCTTCTTATACATACAACCACAAAATCGAATAGAAATGGACAGTTTTCCCCTACTTATAATGCTCATTTCCATCAAAAAAGGAGGGATTACTTTTAATTATAGGAACTACAATCGATATACCTCGGAGGTTTACATGTAATTAGTGGTAGTAAACCTGTAAGCTGTACGGTGTGACTGGGGGATGGTTCTCCGACCCTCACACACCTATGACGGGGAAATAAACGGGTTTCCTCACAGGAACTCAAAAAGGAAAAAACAAAGAAACTGCTCGATTTCATTCTTATGACAAGCCATGAAAAACTCTTGATTCCAGTTTTGTTGCACGTGGTGAGAAAACACATGATTCTAGTTATATGGCAGTGAAGGAACGTTTGATACCTGTTACATTGCACACATTGAAATTTCATTTTTTACAGTAATTAAGCTTTTTAAAGCACATATAAAAACATGTACATGCATCTACATAAGCAGAATATAACTTGCATTTTAATATTACACTTAACATTTTGTTATTCCATTTTGTAAGCAACCGATGACCCTTTATCATTCGTGTCCCATGGACACATTTTCTAGTGTTTTTTTTATATGATATCAACAAATTTTAATAAGATGTCTTCTAAGTTTTAACATATATTATATGCAACATCTGATTTAGTAGAATTTAGTAGATATATTCTTTAATGCAGTAGATATAAACAGAATGGATCTAGATATATATCTGCTAAATGTCAGTATATATATATTAATATAGAAATCGTAAATATTTACTAACATTGTGCTTTTTCAGTGAAATGAAAGGAAATAGAAGAGAGTCAATAAATGAATGAACAGTTAATAAATCCATTTAAATAAAAATAAATATTGACTAGTCTTTATTTTCTAGATCTAGTTTACCTGAATTGTATCTGGAAGTTTAAAGCCTCAAATTCTTCTAGATAGCAGGGAGAATGTGTTTGTAGAGGATTCTAGCAGCATGCTGACCTGAATTTACAGGCCACAAAGCGTCGTAAAATACATGTATGTGATTGCATTTCAGCGCTGTATAAACCAGCAAAATAGAAATTAAATAGTATCGAATTTCAGCGCTGTATAAGACGGATGGATAATTTAAACCAGCAAAATAGAAATTAAATAGTATCGAATTGCACAAAAAACTCCATTCTAGTAAGAATACCGGGACGCAGTCAAATAGGTATACACGTATTTTATTGGTCTCAAAGCTCAAGGTGTTTTGTGTATAACTAACATTAATATTAATTCATATAATACTTTAAAGCAATAATAAGTTCTTTTGTGACCTTATTATACGTTTAGTTAATGTACAATTCAACTGTTAGCAACATATACAACTTTAAATGATGACAAAAATACAAGGACTCCTCGTGTTTTCCAGTCCAAATATCTTTATAAAAATCATTGAATTGATTTTAGTTAATTTTATTACATATTTTTTTGTAACTCGCATCTCACTTTTCGGCTTGTAACTCGCAACTGGCATTTTTTCTTGTAACTCGCAACTCGCATTTTTTCTTGTAACTCTCAACTCGCATTTGTTTCTTGTAACTCGCAATTCGCATTTTTGGCTTGTAACTCGCAACTCGCATTTCTTTGGCTTGTAACTCGCAACTCGCTTTTTGTAACTTGTTACTCGCATCTCGACACTCGACCATTGTACATGTAACTGACATATGTTCTCTGGAACTTAAAAGAAACGCCTTAACGGGACAAGCAAAACATCACCCTATTGTTGTTGTTGGCGAAGCGTCGAATTATGACGGCGCGTGTGTGCAGCTCCCAGCTAAAGTAATCCGGGAATCTGTACACAAGTCTTATAGCCGGAGCCTCAAGAGGCTCCGGCTATATTTATCCCGGTCTCAGAAAGCTGCTATGGGGTGTTGGACTGTGTATCAACGTCATTTTACTGTTCATAAACTAGTGTATTTTAGTAAGACTACCGGGACGCAGTCACATTGGTAAACAGGCATTTTATGGATATTGTACTACTTGAATAACGTATCAATTTTAGGGATACAGTCAATAAATCTGTTCTCAGCATACGAATACAGCTGGTTCCAAATCGGTATCGTCATTGATTATTGATTTATGTTAAACTTTATTAAAGGGACAAACGGCGCCCGTTAGTTTTTCTACATAACTTGCATTTGTTCAATAATTTATATTAATTATAAGTAAAGTATAAAGGAAATTGTGTTTGAATATTATTAACTGTTTGTGTGTACAGCTATATATGTATCTCAATTTGGTGCTGTCTGATTTTATTGAATAAGCAACACCTCTTCAATCATTAAACAGAGTTGATGAAACTTTAACTGAAGCATCTTCTAAAGACTTTGAATAGGTCTGCTCCACTGCTACTTATTCTCATGAACTACTGATCAGTCAATAATAAAAAAACATCTAACATTAAACCCTTTCTTCTAATGCAAATGTTTATTGCTAAAAACTGATATTACCTTCACAGACCCTAATCTTTTAATCCAATAACTATGATAATTTACCAATTCTTCATTTTCTAACCATGATATTTTCCCAATTCCTCACATTCTAATCATGAGACAACATTCTATTTAGTGATCAATTACACATACTATTTCAGATGTCTATCATGTTCATATTATAACATTATACAACACAGATGCCAAAATTAAAAACATGTTCATTTTTCTCATGATGACTAGTTTATCTAGTGCTCAAATCTTTCATGATAAATGTGTTTTGATTGTTGACAATTACCAATAAAAAAATTAAACATCTACGCACTGTTCGTTTATTTTTATCATATTTATTCCCCTTACTGTTTTCATATGTAATTGTTCTGGCCGGCTTGTGATACTTTGTATCACTTTTTCTTGTTCGCCTACTAAAATAGAGACAGACTGTACACAAAGCGTTTGTGTGTGTGTGTGTAGTTCGAAGGTTTAAAGTCCCTCCACCAATATACTCGTCAAGCCTTGCGGTATCTCCACGAGATGGGCACACTAGTGTCTGGACGTTTGTACACAAAGCGAGTATGCAATGTGTATAAATTTGTGCACAAACGAATCTGGCAACTTGCCCGTAGCATGTTTCATTACGACAAACAAGCCTTACCGCGTCAGTGAATGAACACTGTATGATAGGTTGTACTCCACTTAGCTGGAAAAAATACAATGGTGGCACGTAGTTTAAAAAGTTCAAGACTTTGTACAAAAAGTACATTATATCTTTGCAGAGGTGGAGAGCAGTTGGTTGACTAGTTGCTTTATTCCTGTTAATTCACAAACACACTACAGTACATATGTTACATGTGAGTGAAACTATTTTGTACGGTTAGGGATGAACATAGACCCAGGCATTATGATGAAAATGAGAATGATCAATACATACATTCATCAAAATACAAATAATGAACTCCGACAGAGATTTGTGCCTGTTAAAACATATTATTTGGAACACTATTAAATAATTTTCCTGGGAAAATATACATGTAAAACATATTAATAGCAAATCTAAACTAAGTGTAAGGCTATAACCTAGTTTAGATTTGATGTTACTTTAGTTAAAGACCAATAAGTCGAAACTGTGAAATATATGAGGACATATTTATGAACGTGACATTGGCAGTAGCAGAAGCAGTAACTGCTACTGCTACTGCCAGTAGATACTGCTACTGTCAGTAGCTACTGCTACTGTTAACTACTGCCATCAGTAGCAGCAGTAGAGCACCATCTCAATATGTATACTCATCGCAAGTATGTTTTCTTTGCGCAAGTATGTTGTTTCTACTTTCCCACCATCATGTTTGCTACTGCTTCTGCCAGTAGTTACGGCTACTGCTATTGCTAACTACTGCCAGCAGTAGCAGCATTAGCAGTAGCTATTTTCAGCAGTAGCAGCAGTAGAGCACCATCTCAATATTGGTATACTCATCGCAGAGTATGTTTTTCTTAATTTGCGCAAGTATGTTGTTTCTACTTTCCTACCGTCATGTTTAACAGACAACCCTTTTCGCAACAATGTATAACTAAACTTAAGTCCTACACTAAACCAGCATGTTTGCTTTTGCAGCAGTACACCTTCCATCAGTGTATTTTTTATGTCCAATAACAACTAGAGTCATACATGTAATACCTGGTATCGAGGTCTGCTTTCATTTTCGTAGCCGTAATCATGCGGTACAGTACATGCCTTCAATACAGTAGCGCTTAACCTGGAAAAAGGTAGGCACATATATTTTAAATTAAAGCCTAGAGGTCTTAGAATAATTAATGCTTATACTAGTACGCTATGTAATTATTACTAATACTAGTATGCTAAGTAATAATAAGTTTCTTACCGACACTTTAACTGTAATTTATGTTTTTTATTGTAATGTTAGAACATATATTACTTTTACACACGGTAGCGCGAATATTGCCTTAATACATGTACCGTGAATCGCAGCTATCATCAAATGTGTCTAAGAGACGATCATCTACATCAGCCAAGTTATTGGTTGTCGAAACTTTGCTATTAAAATGTTTCTGTTTCAATAGCATGACCATTTTTGAAAAATAGAATGACCCACTTATTGACTTCGATTATGAACGCTATGCAAATTCCTATAAAGTTGGGTTAACATTGTTTTGTGTTATATACGTACGTTTTGTTAAACATGGGAGTATATTTGCTTATAATATATATTTGCATTATCATGAAATTGATTTGAATCTCGTATACAATTGTACATTAACTTTGCGAGTTGTCCGTTAAACTAAGACCAGGAAGTAAATGTCATTTTCAACGAAATGATCGCATTCACGGAAATACGAGTTTGCATTTGTTCGTGGAATAGATCTATAAGAGTCTATATATCGAGTAAACTATACACATTCATGAAAAATACGCTTATTTGATTGGATTTAAATTTGATATCAGTGTTATAGTTGTGTCGCACAACTTATTTAAACTAAGTTTGAATACATGTACTAGAAATAGAAGAAAGCCTGATATTTCAGGAGTGCGGAGGACGAGTTTAAATATAACACCAAGAGAATGTGACTGATGCTCATTCTATTCATTACTGATTTCGTCAGTGATTATGAGGGAGTGTAGGCATATAGCCAAATGGTCATAACATCCGATATTGATAATCCTTTCACCGTTTCCTAAGATGTTCAGAACTCTCAATAATAGACATTGTTTCATATTTCGTCTTGAATTATATAAACTAGTAAGGAAGTTCACATACAGAAAAGATGGAGTACACAATTGTATTAATTGTGTCTGTTCCTAGAAGGGTCCTTCTCTCTCTCTCTCTCTCTCTCTCTCTCTCTCTGTATATATATATATATATATATATATATATATATATGTTTCCTATGTATAACACAACCCACGCACATATATTAGCTAATGTAAAGAAACAACTGCAAACACCACATTTTATTTATAATTAATAGATTGTAAAAATCCACACACTCAGAATGGCGAGGAGCGGAACTCATCTTCTGGTTGCCGCTATAGACTTCGGCACTGCCTATTCTGGATATGCTTTTTCTATGAGGCACGACTTTGACAAAGATCCTTCTAAAATTGTATCATATCCGTGGAGTTCGTCACGATCCCTGCAGTCGCTTAAAACACCAACATGTGCGTTGTTTGATGCAAACAAGAAGTTTCATTCGTTTGGTTACGAGGCGGAAGACAAGTATGCAGACCTGGCATTTGATGACGAGCACAATGATTGGTACTTCTTCAAACGGTTCAAAATGAATCTGTTCAGCAAAATGGTAACTAAATCAGAAATGCATGTATGCGTACCTTGTTTAATCGTTAAAGCCTTCTGAAACACTTCACCCCATTATTATAATCTGTGATACAAGCGTAGCCGGTGTCAGCTTGATTTGCATGAGAAAACACCGTAAACTTGATTTGAATAACAGTATAATGTAAATTGGGAAAAGGCTTAGTGTTTGAGTGAACGGTTTACAGCCGACCAGCATTGACAGTTCAAGGAAAAAATATGGGCCTCAATTCGAAACATGTATGCCTCTGTTATTTACAGTTATAAAGCATGCAATTACTGATGGTACCTAGAGTACTTTTCTCGTTTTGATTCATACCATTTAACAATTAAGATGTAAGTGGTGGAATGTCTTTAAGTATCATATGGGTAAGAAAACAATCGATATATTTGCAAATATTGGTCATTGGCGAATTGCGTTACAACTGCTAACTTCTTGTTCTAGTTAGTGTAGTAACAGAAAGGCTTTGACCTTAGAGTACCCTAAGAACAGACATGCATGTTGTTCATCAGTAAAACTTCACTATCCTATCCGAAAACAAACTTTACACTGTCCTGTTTTAATGGCATGACAATAGGTTAAGTGTGATGTATGGTGCACCCTAGAAACGGTTTAAACCCCCAGTGGCCTACATTGCATCTGACCGTTCCAAGGCGGTAGCCGTATGGTCAACCCTTTTGTGTTTGTGATGTCGTCTGCATTTATTATTACTTTTGCCTTCTTGTTTGTCTGTTTGCGTGTTTGTTTCTGTGTTTTGTGGTTGACTGTCCTCCTTGAATGCTACTTTCCCTGTCCGATCTTTTTATATTCTTTTAGGAAAAGAAGTTACACCTTACATTAAAATGACTAAAAACGATATGATAATGATCTGTTATTGGGCTTTTCTATTTCTTAATTTTGTTGGACCATAGTGCGGTAAAATCCAAGGGGTCGTCTATATTTCATCTTTTAAATTCATTGTTACTATTATTAAATGTTCCTCTTCGTCGTTTATCTTTTATCACAGACTGGGAAATTCATTATTTTTGTATAATGCTGCTTAAAGTACCTATGTCTACATAAGAAAGAATCCATCGGTCACATTATGAAATAATTATTACACGTTTCTTTAACGAAACTTTCTAATAGTATGTAGTTTAGTAAAACGATTGTTGTAATTATGTATTAGACAGTTCAAAGACATGTTTCCATAGAAGACGAACTTGGCAAAAGCCTTCTTGCTATGAATGTGTTTAGTGCGTCCCTAGGATACCTGAAAGACCATCTACTGAAAACGTGCCGAGATCAAGTTCCAGACATACGGGAATCTGACATTCTGTGGGTAGTAACAGTGCCAGCGATATGGAACGAAGGAGCCAAACAGTTTATGCGTGAAGCGGCTAAAAAGGTTGAAATAGCTTCATATATTTTATGAAAATATACACAATTCAATACCACCGCACACATGTTATATTTGACTAAAAACAAAAGAAGCAGCTTTGGAAAATAAGTTATTTACAATAAAAACTAAAACAGTAGGACTGTGAACTGAGCATATTTATTGGTATGTAAATGTATTCTATTAGAAGCCAATCTAATGTTTTAATTCCATGCTATAAAACGGGGTTTTAATGCCCTTAATAAGAAAGTGTGTCCGAGTTGCTATGAAGCAAACCCATATAATAAGCATTGCTTCAAAAATATACAAACATTAATTAAAAGACACAAATAACATTAAAGATTTTTTACATGTAAATACATCATTGATAACTAATTGACAAATGGCTGGGTACAATGAAACGAACTTTTTTCGATATATGCGAACATGACATCTCACATGCATTCTTACTTCTTTTGTATGATGTTTTTGTCTATGAACGTGGATAACGACAAAGACATATACCTATCATACTTGCAGATGCTCGATCATATACATAATCATGGATTACGACTCGCCTTAAGTGCCGTTCGTACATCATCAACCGAAAGCCTATATGTTGAAGCTAATGAACCATCACTATCTCATAGACGGGACAAATTAACCCTTCAGTCTGCCATTAAAATATAATCCTTCAAACCCAACTTTCGATACTGTTTTTAATCCTAGTTATGAACCTCTTTTTGATCGGAAACCGAAGGCCATTCGACCATTTGGTCTTCGTATTAAACCAAAATTAAGAGTCTTAAATCGACCTAAATTTGATTACCAAATACAAAGTACCACAAATTCCACCGTGGACTTTGGAAACACCAACAATTATTTTTGATCTTTGTAATAGTAACAAATCCAGTACAGACCCTACGGTCTTTCAAAACAAATTTAATGAAATTATATCGAAATACAGTAATTTTCAACATATATACACAGATGGTTATAAAGATGGAGATAAGGTAGCTGCAGCAGCTGTTGTTCACAATCACAGCATAAAGAGCCGCCTGCCTGACAAGGCCTCTATCTTTTCAGCTGAACTTAAGGCAATTGAAATTGCCTTAAACTACATTCAGGAATCTGATGATGACAATTTTGTAATCTTTTCTGATTCCCTTTCATCTCTTCAAGCACTGCGTAATATGAAACATGATAACCCTGTTGTGCTTCAACTTTTAGAAAATAATATTTCTCTTATAGTTGATAATGTTTTTATTTTCTGCTGTCTTCCAAGCCATGTAGGAATACGTGGTAAGATAGAGCTGATAGTGCTGCTAAAGCAGCATTAGGTTTACATATATCTAATGTCAAATTACCTTATACTGATTTTAAAAGTTGTATTAACACATATATTCGTAACTCGTAGCAAATGGTGGTGTCATGTAACCATTTCATCTATTATTTTTAAAGTATTTTCAGTAATGGTTTGTCATCAGTAGTCGTTCATAACATTTTGATTATAAGAGCGGATTTAGTTATTTACATTCCTAAATCTGATCCCATTACAAAAAAGGCACAATTATGCGATTTGTTTAGTAAAAATAAATACTTATTCCGTTGCTTATATATATACTATCTCAACCAATATTGCCTGTGAAGTTGTATACTAGATTTTGAGTTAAACTGCCATGCTATTTTGTTTAAGTATATATTGAATTCGAATGCCATCTTTAAATAGGTTGGAATAACAGAGGACAAACTTTTGCTGGCATTAGAACCGGAAGCAGCCTCGCTATACTGCAGATCGCTGAAGGTGGATAAGCTGGTTGATTCAAAGGCCAGCGTATCTCCCTTTAAACCTGGATCAAAGTATCTTGTTTTGGATGCTGGCGGTAAGGTTTGATAGTTGTTATACGTTAACCGAGAAAACGCAAATCGTTTAAAAAAGAAATCAAGTGATATAAAGAAACTACGTGTATTGCTATGGGGCACAGAAGAATACCATAGATACATTCGAAAAATAAAGATTAGCAACGAAAACACGCTTATTGTTAATTCGAAAACGTAAACAGTTCACGACTGGATATTTATGAAATATCTGGCGAAATGAAGTGAGTATCAAGAAACAAAACACCTTCTCGTAAACATTATATTAAGATGCTTTATTTCGTTTATATTCACCCATATACATGCCTGTACATCCGTCCGCACGTTCATCCGTCAGTTTATTTTTCACTTTGAATGCATTAAAAACAAACTAGCCAAATATAACCGTTATAGCTCAGTAATGACATTCCTGGACAATACAGTTCATTACTTTCTTGATTGGATATTTACCAAACTTTGTGAGAATTATATTATGCTGCTTAATTTTTCGAACATTAACTTTATTCAAAGTGTAAAACCACTAGCTATCTCTTTAGTTCTTACATATCGTTTTGAATTTGGTCAGAATGTCCAGTTCAAAGTTACGTCCCTTTAAATGATGGAACGTCTTATATGTTGCATTGTGGACACTACAGCTCCTTTAATTCTAACTTCCCATCAAACTTCATTAAAATATGTATCAACTGTCTAATCAAAATTGGTACTCGCCGAGGTTCGAATTGATTAAACCACTTTATTTGACTTTTTAACAACCTGGCTCGTCTTTCCCAGATCTCTTTCAATATTTGTCAGAATTATTATCGCTATACGGTCTTGGACAGGTTCGTGTACTCATTTGATTAAAAAATTATATGCAGAGTCCTTATAATAGTGGAAACATACGAGGGATGTTCGAAAGAATGCGTATTGGCCTGTTACACGATGAGCACGAGTAATTGTACATCGATATGTATACGCACCGATAGCCCTATGCAACACCTACACAATGGTATATATATGTTCAAGTTGTTCGAACAGTTTGTAAAATAATAGCCATTTCAATAGAGTCAGTCATTGACCACTATTGTAAAAATGGTTGGCAAACGAGCAGAAAATACTGATGAAATTAGGGCGTATATCAAAGTTCGTTCAAAACTAGGTTATTCTGCTAAGCAGATTTTTACTGAAATTGAACGCGTATATGGGAGCTCTAAGGTATCGGATGACACTTTCGGTGATGGAAAAAGAAATTTGATTCTGGTGTCGAGTCTACTAAAGATACACCAAAATCTGGGCGTCCTAGGACTGCCACTGACAAAACAACTGTTGCCAAAATTAAGCAGATCATTAACAAAGATGCGCGATACACGGTTCGTGATATTGCTTGTATGGTAGGGGTATCACTATCCAGAGTTCATTTTATTTTAAGGAGTATCTTAAAAGTTAGAAATTCTGCGCTGTGGGTATCCTACCTCTTGACTGAGACTCAAAAGAAGGCATGTGTTAAATAACTGCTGCAAATGTTTCCCAAGTTTGACAAAAAGCAAGTTGCCAATGTTGTTACTGGCGACGAAACCTGGGTTCACTATTTTGAACCAGTTCGGAAAATGGGTAACAAAGTATAGGCAAGTAAAGAATACAGAAGGCCATCAGTTGCCAAACGAACCATGAGCGCAATCTTTTTCACATGTGACGGTTTGGCGATTCAAATTGCGGTTAGAAAGGGAAAAAGCGTGACTGGAAGGTATTACCGTGATGTTGTACTGAAAAAACTGAAGAAATATTATTTAAAAAATGCGCCCAATCACAGTATTCAGAAATGTCCGTCTTCTGCACGACAATGCCCCCAGCACATACGTCACACATTGTTACCTCTTACTTAAAGTCAGAAAAGATCTTAAAGTCAGAAAAGATCACTGTCCTACCCCATCTCCCGTACTAGCCAGATCTCGCTCCATGCGACTTCTTTTTATTTTCAACACTGAACATTTTTCTTTCTGGTCGTAAATATAACTCGAGACAGGCTCTTTGTTCAGCTGCTTTCCAGTGCCTCAAGAATATACCAAAATCAGCCTACCGAGACGCTTTGCGGAAATGGATTCATCGATTGAAACTGTGTGTTTCTAGCAAGGGGGAGTAGAAGGAATGAAATATATATTTTTAGTTTTTCATCAGTATCCAGTAAGTATTAACCAAATAAGCATTACTTTTCGAACATCCCTCGTATATACATTGTCTTGTGGATCACATCACATGTCTCTGACAAGTTCTAAGGTGTATTCGGGGCGTGAGAGGTGTTGTTTATTACACTACCTCTCTTGAACAGACTCAATAAAGCCAAATCGGCTACTTTGTTCTCTTGGTTGTGTGTGCTGCTTTCAAAGGATCACCCTTATTCTTATTTATTAGTATTCACACTAGCGTTCGTTTAGTGCAGTGTGGCGGCTGTAAAATGCCTCGCCGTGTCATTTTTACTGGCCCTTTGAAACCAAAGAGCCAGGTATAAGTGGCTTTGAAGTACACTACCGCTTAAGCCGGGCATGAGAGGTGTTGCTTCGTACATTACCTTTCATGAACAAACTCAATACAACCGAGTTGTTTGCTACTTTACTCTCTTGGTTGTGTTTGTGGATTCCAAAGGATCACCCTTATCAGAATTTATTAGTAGTAGGTAACACGTCGAACAGGACATGTTCTGTCACAGAACAGTCGTCCAAAAACACGCAAACAAAACAGACAATAATTACAAAGAAACATAGAAGAAAAGAAGCGAAACCACTCACATAAAACAATAGGTGGGGGTATGGCCTTTGAACGGTGAGTGTCAGAAAGGCCGCTGGGGTTTAAGCCCGATTCTAGGGTGCACCAAACCTTACTCCTACCCTATTTTAATCCCAAATAAACGGGAAAGTGTAAATAATCCGCCAGACTATATTCTCTAAAAACTCTGCAGCATTAATAGGCAATATATATATAGAGATAGAAAGAAAGCCACAAAACATGTACTCAGTGACTTGGCAGAAGCCAGAGCAACCAGAGGAGTACACTTTCAAGGACATGACGACAAGATTGAAGACAAACAACTAACGTTACAGTCCTTCGGGATTTAGGAAGGTGTCATCATCGGGTTCACAATCTGTTCGGTCTGTCCGGTCATCTCACAATCAAAGAGGAAAGCATTATGGAAATTCCGTAAAGGGTCAACCACTAAACATGCAGTTCGTTGCAAAATGACAGGGTCATAATCCTTTTCGTGATTATGACCAAGGATGTTTCAAGTAAATCACGTCTCAATATAAACTAGGTTGTGATAGTCTGATTGTTTGGATTTCTTAAATGAGACAAACGCTCCTATAGAATTCACAGCATCCAAACGAAATGGCAACGTAGGTTAGGTCTGCACTGTACCACAAAAAAAGCAAATTAACTGTAGAATGAAAAGGACAACACACAACACAAAGAGTGGTGAACACAGGGTTACCGACCTTGTACATTTATCCCTTGTTTGTGTTTGTTGCTTCTGGTGGATCGCCTTTTCAGTATTTAGAACGGTCAGTAGGCAGAATGGCCCAATGGTTAAATAGAGATTATTTAACTGCTGGTGGCGTCGATTATAGGGGAATTCATTACGAGATGGAAAACCAAAACACGTCTACCATCGAGTGAAGGATTTCCCTATCATCGAAGCAAGCAGTTAAATAATCTATTTATTACATTTTCAACCAGTTTATGTAAGATTTCAACCGAAATTATTCGCTTTATTGAACGTTAGCGGCGAATGACGTCGACGTCACCAACACTTTATTGACGTCATAACCCAACGTCAAAGATTTTTTTGTGTTCAAAAGCGATATTGAGTTGAAATGCTTTAGAATAGCTAGTACAAACCATAGTAGAAAGGAAAACGTTGTCAATGTTCAATAACTCATCCAGAGTTATTAAAGGCTTCGATGGCATGACAGAGAGTATCTGGTGAAAGGCTCAGCATGAAATCTCTCTCATATCAATACAAAAATAAATCTGCGACAAACAGTGCACAGATCGTATCCGTGCACAGATCGAACCAATAGAGATCCTATCAATGTGTCTATAAACGGTAGTTTCATATTCTCTAAATTATCTAAAGGAAAATATGCTTCACACATTTCTTGGCTACATACTGTAATTGTCCAAATTGCCGTAAGTAAAAAATACATTAATATTTTAACAGGCCAAAAACGAAGGTGCATTCGCAAATTCATGCCCCCTTCATTGTTGAAATAATTTTACTTGACTTATGAACACTCTAAATCCTTATTTGTCTCTTTGAACCTTCCCATCTCTATACAACATAGTCATAATAATGAGAAATACTAAGATTTTGTTTTGTTTGTGTGCATATATAAATAGAATCATACCACCGGGAAGTAATATATAATTCTCCTTGTTTAACCAGTTTGTCAAGTAGCTGGGTAATTCTGGCCAATTTGTATGTTATGTTATCGATGTTAAATCGCTAACAGGTTTATTATTTATCTCTTGCTTGCTTTCTTTTCTATAAGTATTATGCGAGTGAGGATTATTATTGCAAATATGTACCTTTGTTTCTTATCTGTACTTTTTCTCTTTTTTTTCAATGAAATCAGAATGTATGTCTTTACAATAGGTGGAACCGTCGATATTACTGTTCATGAGGTAAAACCTGACGGTACTCTTGCTGAACTGTACAGGGCAAGCGGTGGTAACTGGGGAGGTACTTATGTCGACCAGGCCTTCCTGCGACTACTGTCTGACATCGTCGGTCAGGACGTCATGAGCCAATGTAAGGACAAGAGCATGGTAGATATGCTAGAACTCCTACGTGAGTTTGAAGTGAAAAAGAGATCATTCAAACCAGAAATGGACGGCACAATTATGTTTAAGGTTCCAGTCGCTTTGAACGATACATTTAAAGCGAAGAAAGGCAAAGATATCAAAGACATTTTGTCGTCGACAAAATACTCAAATCTTATCAGATGGATTGGTGACAAGTTAAGAGTAGAAGCATCAGTCGCAAAAGATTTGTTCACAGCCGTCATTGATGGCATAGTTCAACACTTGAAGATGCTTTTCAAAGAAGAGCTCGTGCGAGATGTTCCAACAATCCTGATGGTAGGAGGGTTCTCCGAATCACCGATGCTGCAATCAAGCATTCGCAAGCACTTTCCTGATAAGCGAATCATTATCCCGGAAGACGCTGTTCTGGCTGTTCTGAAGGGTGCCGTGATATATGGTCATAATCCCAGCTTTAAACAGTAAGTATCAATCAGTTTCAGTTGATCAGCTTGCCAATTCTTATAAGATCTACTTATTTTGACAGATGTTGATACAATGTTTCACTTTAAATACTTCAATCTAATTATCTCAATTTTCAATACGTTAGTTGAATGATTTTCTGTTACACTAGTGAGTTTAAATCAGGAATAACGTATTAAAACAACTACGCACATCTTTGATGGAGCCACACTATTCTAAAATAATAAAATAAAGTCATGTTCTGTGAAAGCGATCAACCTCGCAATCAGGTTTGTAGTGCAAAATATGTCTAAGCTTTGGACAAAATGTGGATAGTTTTTAAGGAAAGCAAAACACATTTAAACACTCACCATTCAGTCCAGCTGCCACGGATTCGGAGGATATCAACTCACTGAACAGTATGTGTGTTCTCAAATGATTGAGGCGAAATAAAACACATGTAGTCCACATGTAATGTCATTTGGGTGTAGCGTCGCTTTGTACTTAGACTCATTGTGATCACGGTATTAGTTATTTGGATTCTTGACAGATACCTGACCTAATATTCATCAAACTTTTGAACACAAGACTCTGACACGCCTCAAAATCTCAATTGTTTTTAAATTTGAAATGAAAACAATTTTACAAGCAAATTCCTATATTTACTTTTAGAAACGAGTAATTTTAAAGGTAATTCAACAGAAAATGTCTGAAAATCACAATATTTACCTATACTTTTTTGTTGAAAGGGTTTGCAAAAAATAAGATTTTGAGTCTGAGTCTTGTATTAAAAAAAATTGATGAATTTAGGCCCTGGTTTAAATTCACAACGGAGTTTTTTTGCCACTACTGTACCTCTGTTTTCAACCCTTGTATGTTTTTGGTGTCGCATGCTTTACTTCTGTTTCGTGCAATTCCGTTTCGTTTCGTTTGTTTAGAATGCCTGTTTTTGGTTCAGTGCATTCTGTGAATTTGTCACGTTCCCCTCTTCTGAGCGAACAGATAACAGTGTTTGATTTATAAAAGTCTGTGTCAGTTAATTGGGTTGATTAAAAAACGAATCCAAGAGGTCTTTACTCTGTGAGTATATCATTTGTTTAACTGGAACATTAGGTATTCTGGGAATTGAAGCATTAAGCATGTTAAGTGTAGTTTCATATTTGAGAATATCATAGAAGCACAGTTCTTATAGCAATGTATATGCATTGAAAGTTTTGATATAGAACTGAGATAGCCGGCAGTGCTTGATTCTTGATTTCTGTGAGATGCGGGATCGGGTAGATATCAATAACTCTGGTAACTAGCTAACAGTAAGAATGTCAATGTAGTTTCATAGTTTACAAACTTGTAAAGAACCAAAACTACCGTTGCAATCATCCAATCAACATAGCGAGGGTAAGGATATATAGGAATTCGAGAACTTTGTCACACTCTTACATTCAAATAGATTGATATAGTTATTAACGTTCGCGAACGATATACAAGGGGTGAACGTCTTCATCTGACGGACAAGTCTAATGGAAGTGTTTTGACTTTCGACCCACCGAAAACTCCACTGATAACAGTGGGACATGGACAAAAAGAGAAATAGTGATCAGATGTTACGGTTTCTGAGTTGATAGTTTTGATAAGTGAACTATATAGGTCATAAAATAAAAATATAAAATTAATTAAAATAATACAATTTGTATATTACATGTATATTCATTTTAAACACGGTGCATCATATTCTTTCTTTTAAGCATATATAACCGAATGTACGACAGTTTGACTGGTTGCTTTTGAGATAAAAATGTTATTTAAAGCAGCAGTTATATAAAGGAATCCATGATCAATGATCAACACCCTACTATTAACATGAGAGAGAGAGAGCTTGAGAGAGAGATAGCTTGAGAGAGAGAGAGAGAGAGAGAGAGAGAGAGAGCGAGAGAGAGAGAGAGAGAGAGAGAAAGAGGGGAGAGAGACAGAGAAGAGGATGGTACACACTAACGTTTATCCTACTGCAGTACCACTGTTATCAATTCGTTTAAGCTTGTGGTGTCGCATACTTTGCTTCTATTAAACCCTTTCTAATGGTTCATTCTTGTGAATGAATGCGTGTGTTTGGTGGCCTGTGTTCTATAAACGCTACATTTCCTTCAGTTCAAACACTTTGTCATAAAACAACTATAGCTGATGTAGTAGAACTTGGAAACACGTACCTTATTATATAACTAATGTCGCATTGTAGTAAGTTTTAACCTGAAAGCGATTCATTTTTCATACTATGAAGACGTTAGCTAGCATTAAGTAAATGTAACTATTTTACGTGGAACTACTTAAATACAAGACAATTGCTGACTTATTTGCAATTGTGTCTGTTATTATGTTCAACACAATCCATTATCACAACACATTATCGAAGAGGATTTTTTATATATGGTTTGATATATATAATTATATCATGTATACTCGTATATAAGCATTTACTATCGGATTGCTTAACACATTTTTTTCAGAAAAACGAGAATCGAGCAAATTCTTCTGGTTGCCGCAATAGACTTCGGCACTGCTTATTCTGGATATGGGTTTTCCATGAGGCATGACTTTGATAAGGATCCTACTAAAATTGAAACAATTCCGTGGAATTCGTCAAGTGCTCTACAGTCGTGGAAAACACCAACATGTGCATTGTTTGATCCAAACAAGAAGTTCCATTCGTTTGGTTTTGAGGCGGAAGACAAGTATGCAGACCTTGCAGAAGATGGCAAACATAAGGATTGGTACTTCTTCCAACAGTTCAAAATGAAGCTATTCAACAAGATGGTAACTATTTTTAAATAAGCAGTAAGTAATTTTAAATACCATACGGCAATAACAGAATGAATGGCGCAAAACCAGTTGGAGATATTGAAGAACATTCTATGAGCAATGAGAATGTATTTGTATAATTTTAACAAACAATCCACATCATTAATTTGATTATATAAATGACTCAAATGTATACACTATAAAATGTCTGCCACAAATTGCAAATTATCATACTGGATGTATTTAACAAAGCAGATCATGGAAACTTTAATCAACAGCATTTAAAAGAGAATGGGGTTAGGCAATAGTATACATGAGTATTTATGAATACTACATGTACTTCCTTAAAAGACAAATGCTTCATATCAAATACGTATGGGGAATGTCTTTTGTTACTACATAAGGTACAAAGAACCGCAACTGTCGTTGCTTTTAAGAAACAGTTACCATAACATCCATCGTAAATATGTTTTATATACGACATTGTATTTAAATCATTTCTAGACTTTATATTCCCTTTTGGAAACTTGATAAAACGGCATAATGCAATAGTTCATTTATAAGCATTTAAGTTATTTTACTATAATTTATGGAAGTATATGACAATACAATACATTTAAATGTTCCTTCATTTGTAAAATCGTCCGTTATTATCTCAATATGAATACAGCTAATATTTAAATTACAATAAACGTCTACACGTTGCAATGAGATCATTTCATAAATCAAGCAGTTCAGCATATTGAGTGATCTTTTTCAAATGTACATGGATGACTATCAACAGAGTTCTGAAATATCTCTCTTTTTTGTTTCGTCATGTAAGATGTGTATATTTAAGTTTAGTAAAACTGTGGTTGAATCAATTATGGTTACATGCATTTAAAAAAAAAATTAATAGAAAAGTAATTCATATAGACAGTTCAAAGAAGCTTTCGTATCAAAGATGAGCTTGGCAAAAGCTTCCCGGCTATCGATGTGTATAGTGCGTCCATAGGATACCTGAAGGGTCAAGCTTTGAAAACTTGTCAAGATCGTTACCCAAACACGAAGGAGTCTGAAATTCTGTGGGTAGTAACGGTGCCAGCGATATGGAATGAAGGAGCAAAGCAGTTTATGAATGAAGCGGCAAAACAGGTTGAGTGGACATACTATTTATTAATAAATAAGAGTTATTTAAAGAATTCAATGATAGTACTGGCAAATTGGTGATTGTGTATATGTATGAGTGTGTGTGGATGGATGCGTGCGTGCGGTGCGTACGTGCGTGCGTGCCTGCGTGCGTGTGTAGTTGCATGTCTGCGCTCCTGCGTGGGTAATTTTACACATTGGTTATTGTCGAACCTAAAAGCATTTTGCACTATTTATCAGACCCAATATAATGAATGCTTCCGATATATGGACTAGTATATTTCGTCCACATTCTTTAAACGCAACTGAATCATGTACTTTGCGAAACTACAAATATATGTACCAAAACGTACTTGTATCATTTACATTTCTTCAAAATAACGCCAATGTCGAAACTATAACACACAACAGGTCATTGTAACAGTTGTATATAAATGTTTACACATTCATGAAGTGTGTTCATTATATCGTTGTTCTTAGCTGTTAACGTGTTTTTGTTTCACTAAGCGTTAGAAACAAATAATATCCAATTGGTTTAAGTTACATGATTTTAATTAATTCTATGCTGCATTCTCTCAATTCTTCTTCGGTCGTTTAATCATAGTGTTTAACTGACATTATCTATAAACTAATATGTTAACAATTTGATCCATTATTCTAAAAAGTCCAATTGTCATCACAGGCTGGAATAACTGATGACAAGCTTGTACTGGCATTGGAACCAGAAGCAGCCTCGTTGTACTGCAGATCGGTGAAGGTGGAAAAGCCCGTTGACTCATCAGGCGGTTTATCTCCTTTTAAACCTGGATCGAAATATCTTGTTGTAGATGCCGGTGGTAAGTTTTGACTTGTATACAATGTTATAAATTACACACATATTAAGCAACATACACAGGGAATCTATACATATGTGTTTACTTGTTCGTAGAAATATGTGTACTACATTTTATATTAACGAAAGTAATACCTTTTTTTATCTGTGTTCTTCATTTTGCACATCATTTTGCATAGGTCAAATAAGGCATGCTCTAGAAAGTTATGGAAGTGTTATTTTTAAAATGATCGGAACTTCTTACTTTAAAACAGGTGGAACCGTCGATATAACAGTACATGTGGTGAAACCTGACGGAACTCTTGCTGAACTGTACCGGGCAAGCGGTGGGAACTGGGGAGGTACGTACATCGACCAAGCCTTCTTGCGACTATTGTCTGACATCGTCGGTGAGGACATCATGAATCAATGTAAGAAAGAGAACATGATAGATATGTTGCATCTACTACGGGATTTCGAAGTGAAAAAGAGAACTTTTAAACCAGATATGAACGCCAATATCATGTTTAAAGTTCCGGTCTGGTTGGGTGAAACATTCAAAACAAAGAAAGGCAATGATATCAAAGACATCCTGCCATCGACAAAGTATTCCAATACAATTAGATGGATTAGTGACAAGTTAAGAGTAGAAGCATCAGTCGCAAAAGATTTGTTCACACCCGTGATTGATGGCATAATTCAACACTTGAAGATGCTTTTCGAAGAAGAGCTCGTGCGAGATGTTCCAACAATCCTGATGGTGGGAGGGTTCTCCGAATCACAAATGCTCCAAACAAGCATCCGCAAGCACTTTCCAAATAAGCTAATCATCATCCCGGAAGACGCTGGTCTGGCCGTTCTGAAGGGTGCGGTGATATATGGTCATGATCCGAGTGCCATTTCCGAGAGAAGATGTAGATACACATATGGGTTTGATTGCAGAATGCCACTATCAGACATGAAGAATATAAAGGAAGGATCAATTCCAGACAATCGGAAATACGTTGACAGCAAGGGAACTTTATTTGTTAAAGGAGTGTTTGACAAACATGCAACTATTGGTCAGCGAATGGAAACTGGAAAACCACAATCTTTAAAACGTTATTATGCTGCTGAGGCCAAAGATGTTAAATTTAAACTATTTGCTTCCATTGAGCCGGATCCATTTTATACATCCGACCCTTCATGTACACTTATAGGAACAATGGATGTTGACGTTGGGCATCTGGATGAGACAGGAATGCGAGTGAGCATAACGTTCAGTGATACCGAAATTTTGGTGGAAGCGACAAAAAAAGCTACTGGAGAAACGTTAAATGCCAACTTTAGACTGTTGGAATAACTGAAGAAAAGCCTAATCATAAGTGCCATGTTCAGCTACTTCTGTGAGATAAAGGGTATATCTGTGTGTGCTGTGGTGTATATATCAAATGAGTTATTTACGTTTGATTATCGAATGCGTTTTCATGAGACTGAGGAGAATAAAGGATTAGGTAATAAACTGTCTACTCGCAAATTATGCGTATAGTATGTAACCAGTAGCAAACGACTTAATACAACTTATAATACATAGCATTCACGTATATTGATTGAACGGTAAACAATAAAAACAAAACACGAACACAACGGATGGTGAAACACGTTTCCGCAATATTGTTTTGTTATAAAACTGTACAAACAAACACGTACAAACACGATGATTGAGAAGGTATTAATTAAACTTACTGAAGTTAAACAGGGACTTATACCTCAATTTGATTTCTAGATGGAATCATGACAATGTCAAAACATTGCTTGAATTGCGTGGTGTGTTTCATTATTGGCAATAAGAATCTATTACTAAAGTTGTTTCCCCATAGTGTTATCTTATCATTCAGCAGAAAACAGTTGTTTCTCCACTATTTTCATATAATGGCACGTTTTTGTGGGATTAGGTAAAGCATGGGAGGATTTGTAGAATTTAAAAGACAAGTATAATAAAACAAAACACGTATTTGAGATGCTATTTTCAGGAAATGTGCTTGTTTTCGGGAAATGTTTAAGAAAGAGTTTGAATAATGCAGGCCGCGATTACAGATTTAAACAAGAAACGTCACTGTAAGTGACAAATGCCCCCGCAGTGGTTTTGACTTTTGACCTCTAAATGTGACCTTGACTTTGGAGCCACGGACCTGGATTTTGCACGAAACACAACGTCGTATTGTGGTGAGCACTTGTGCCAAGTTATTTGAAAATCGGTCCATGAATGTCGGAGTTATTAACCGAAAGCACTTCCTTTTTGACAGTTGATCTCTAATTGTGACCTTGACCTTGGAGAAACGGACCTTGAATTTTCGCGCGACACGTCGCCTAGTTGTGGTGAGCACTTGTGCCAAGCTATTTAAAAATCCGTAACGGTATGTCAGAGTTATTGACCGGACACGATTGTAAGGACTGCCGGAAGGATGGACTGGCTGACGGAATACTATATGCCGCCCTTCGGGGGCATACAAATAAACAAACAAAACAAGAAAAACGCCTGTGAAAATAGTATCCGACTACACTGCTGCGACAAGAACATGCACAGAAATAAACAATAATTACAAAGATGTATAAAAGGCAAGATATAATATCACAAACATAAAATGGTTGACAATAAGGCCACCGCCTTTGAACGGTCAGTGGCAAAGAAATATAAAAATATCGGACAGGGAAAGTAGCATTCAAGGAGGACAGTAAACCACAAAACACAGAAACAAACACGCAAACAGACAAGAAGGCAAAAGCAATAATAAATGCAAACGACATCACAAACACAAAAAGGGTTGACAATAGGGCTAACGTCTCTGGTGGTTTAGACCAGGTTCCAGGGTTCCAGTGTGCACTATAAAGCCCGTAAAACAAATCAGTAGCATTATTATTTACTGGTTCATAAAGCTACAGACGCTATACTTAAACACGTGGCCCAAGAGGGCATGTGGACTCTCTGCTGGCTAAAACGACTCTTATATCAAAGGTTGTTGTTATAAATTCCATCAGTACTTCTTTTAAAATATTGCGAACACACACACAAAACAACAACACCCACAACAGAACTTTAAACCCTTGACCCATGCTAACAATTTAAACAAGCGGCCCTAGTTCTAATTTTGCATTGTTATTTAGAGACTCGAGGCACAACAATTGTATAAAATAGGTTTAGACCGCCTGTAGAGGGCCTTTTTATGCAGGCGTTCAAAACACATTATATAATTTTTGTGCCTCGATTCCCTAAATAATCATACTAAATTAGAACTAGGGATTGTTTTTAGTAAAAACAAATGTCTCCCCTACAGGAGAAAGGGCCATACATTTGCCAAAATCATTTAACTGGAACAAGGCGAAGACAGGCTTGGTAATGGTCATCCCTACCAAGTTTCATGGAAATCCAGGCAGCGGATCAAAAAAGTAGTCGGGACAAAGCTTATTATTAAAACCGTTAAAGGGTTTTCAATAGCCACAACTCCACCAAATATCATTCAACCTGAACACGATAACGATTTGCGCAACTAGGCTTGGTACTGATCATTCCTGCTAAGTTTCACTGACATCCAACCAGGAATTCGGAAAAAATAGTCCGGATGAAGTTTGTTTATAAGGGACCATAACTCTGTCCAAAATCATTAAACCGGAACATGGCAATGACTTGCGCAACTAGGCTTGGTACTGACCATTCCTACCAAGTTTCGTTGAAATCCAGGCAGGCGTTCAGGAGAACTAGTGACTAAAGATTTTAATCACTAACTCTGTACAGACTATTAGTATGTACACAGTTAGTATATTAAAACATTTAAAGGGCATAACTCTACCAAAAATCATTCAACCGGAAGACAGCGATGATATGCACAACTAGGCTTGATACTGTTCATTTTTGCCAAGTTTCGTTAACATTCGGCCAGGGTTTTAGCAGCACTAGTCCGGACAAAGTTTGTGTATTAATATCTGTAAAGGGCCATAACTTCGCCAAATATATTTCAACCGAAACACGGTGACGATATGTACAACTAGGCTTAGTGCCATCTTCGGGATGGTTAAAATTGTGTACTATTGATTTTATGAATATTGAGTTCTGCTCAACCCGGGGCTAGAGGGCGTGAGCGGTAGCTAGCATATTTCAATACCACTCATGAACAATCTCAATCAAACCGAGACTGCAATATTTCGTATGTGTCGTGCTCGGCCGTTTCCAAAGGTCCATTATCATACTCTTTAGTACGGATCATCCCTGCAACGTTTCTCTGAAATCCGGCTTAGGGTTCAAGAGAACTAGTATGGACAAAGTGTGTGCAGTTAAACAAGTAAGGAGCCATAACTCCGCCAAAAATCTTTCAACCGGAACATGGTGATGAAACGCACAACTAGGCTTGGTACTGATCACCCTTGCCAATTTTCGTTGAAATTCGGCCAGGTGTTTAGCACAATTAGTCCGGACAAAGTTTATGTATTAAAACATGTAAAGGGCCATATCTCAAAAACCATTCAGCTGATAAACGGGGAGGATATGTACAACTAGGCTTACTACTAATCATCCCTGCCATGTTTCTCTGAAATCTGGCCAGGGTTTCCGGAGAGATAGTCGGGACAACGTTTGTGTAGTAAAAGCTTTAAAGGGCCATAACTCTGACAAAAACACTCATTCGAATCATGGTGATACTATGCACAACTAGACTTGATACTGATCATCCTTGCCAAGTTTCGTTGAAATCCAGCCAGGGGTTCAATATTCAACCGGAACAAGACGATAAATATGCACAACTAGGCTTGGTACTGATCATCCTTGCAAAGTTTTCTGAAACACGGCACAGTGAGGGCCTTATCATAATAATCTGGTAAAGTTTGTAAAGCTAGGATGAGTGTTGACATAAATTTAACACATTTTTCAATAATTCAAGGGCCATAACTTTAGTATCACTGGTTCAATCCGGTTGGTTTTAAGTCATGACCGAGCTTTTATCAATATCAACAATCTGGCAAAGTTTAGTAAAAGTCAAATGAAATTTGGAGGCAATAGAGTGTTGACAAGACAAAATTTAGCAAATTTCGTTAATTCAAGGGCAATAACTCCGGTGTTACTAAACCGATCTGGATGCTTTTCAAAATCTTCTGAGTTTATATTAATATTAATAATCTGGTAAAGTTTAGTAAAGATCAAATGAAAAATGGAGGCGCTAGAGTGTTGACAAGACAAAATATAGTATTTTTCAATAATTCAAGGACAATAACTCATTGATAATAATAATCTGGTAAAGATTGGTAAATATCGAATGAAAGATAAAGACGCTAGAATGTTGACAAACAAAAATTTAGCAATTGTTGTAAATGCAAGTGCAATAACTCCAGTGTTACTAGTCCGATCAGGCTGGTTTTTAAACTCGTATAAGCTTTAATTAATATTAATAATCTAGCAAAGTTTGTTAAAGATTGGATGAAAAATGGAGGCGCTAGTGTATTGACAACACACAATATAGCAATTTTCGTTAATTCAAGGGCAATAATTCCGGTGTTACTAGTCCGATCTGGTTTTAAACTCGTTCGAGCTTTCACTCATATTAATAATCTGGTAAAGTCTGGTAAAAATCGGATGAAAAATGAAGGTGCTAGCATGCTGACATCAAAAAGTTAACACATTTTTCAATCATTCAAGGGCAATAACTCACGTGTTACTAGTTCTATCTGGCTGGTTTTCAAAATCGTCTGAGCTTTGATTGATGTTAATAATCTGGTAAACATTGGTAAAGATCGGAAGAAAAGTGGAGGAGCTAGAGTGTTGACAAGTCAAAATATAGCAATTTTCGTTAATTCAAGGGCAATAACACCGGCGTTTCTGGTCTGATATGGCTGGTTTTCGAACTCGTTCGAACCTTTATTGAAATTAACAATCTGGTAAAGTTTGGTAAAGATAGGGCTAAAAACGAAGGTGCTAAAGCGTTGACATCAAAAACGTTAACACAGTTTTCAATAATTCAACGACAATAACTCCGATGTTACTGTTCCGATCTGGCTAGTTTTTAAAATATTAGTAATAATCTGGTAAAGTTTTGTAAAAATCGGATGAAAACTAGAGGCGCTAGAATTTTGTTGACAAGACAAAATATAGAAATTTTCGATAATTCACGGGCAATAACTCCGGTGTTACTATTCTGATCTGGCTGGTTTTCAAACTCTTCCGAGTCTTTCTGATATTAACACTCTGGTAAATTTTCGTAAATATCGGATTAAAAATGGAGGCGCTAGAGGGTTGACAAGACAAACTATAGCACTTTTCGTTAATTCAAGGGCAATAACTCCGGTGTTACTGGTCCGATTTGATTGGTCTTCAACATCGTCCAAGCTTTCATTGATATTAATAATTTGGTATGGCTAGGTAAAGATCGGATGAAAAATGAAGGTGCTAGAGTGTTGACTTCAAAAAGCTAAAAACATTTTTCAATAATTCAAGGGCAATAACTCCGGCGTTACTATTCCGATCTGACTGGTTTTCGAAATCGCCCGAGCTTATATCGATATTAATAATCTGGTAAAGTTTGGTAAAGATAGGATGAAAAATGGAGGTGCTAGAGTGCTGACATCAACAAGTTAACGGACGACGGACAAAAAGACCATGGCATAAGCCCTAGAGCTAACTAGTATAAACTTATGGGGCTGTTTTCCCCCCCCTTTTGTTACTGTAACGCAGTATTCAGGGCAAATTTAGAGAGTATCAGTACCCACGGCGCGGGAACCACTACCCGCAAATTACATTATTTAGTATTCAGTATGCATAAAAATAGGTACATGCCTTCAAACTATAGTTTCTATGTAAAAAACCTGTTGAAATCCACAAAAATCGCAGGACATCGTATTTAGATTTCATGTTTGAGCCCCCAAAATAGCGAAACGGTGAGATACAACCTATAATACAGTTTTAAATGTCCTTTATTATATACACTATCACATCTTCATAAAATATTAGACGAATAAATAGCAAAATGGTTAATTGTTATGAAAGAATTCATGTTAAATAGTTTTCAGTACTCGGGTCTAATATGAAGGTGTATTCAGTACTCAGCTTTAAATTAGAGAGTATTCAGTACTCGGTGGGTGGTGGGGAAAGTGGGAAACAACCACACTTATAAATGAGTCACGGGTGAAGTAAATAAAGTTCGACGAACCTTTAAAAAGTCGATTATCATTCAAAAAGTCGGTAAAAAGCCAGAAATCGATTCGTAAAATATCACAGTTTTATCTAACCTTCCAGTAGGGGCGCAGCTGAATCATTTCACGTGCCTGACCGCATAACTCAAACATAAATAATTGGGGTTGGAGGCAACGTAGTTCCCATTTTGCAAGCACGTGCAGATGCGCGGATTTTATAGTACTCTTTTAAAAACACTAGTTTAAAGCTTATACTAGATGGCAAAGAAAACAAATTATATCAGAAGTCAGTTATTATGAAGGAGATTCATCAAACAATCGTTTAGACAGGTTTTATTGAGACATCATAGTCGTAAATTGCAGTACAAATGCGAAGATCGAAAAAAAAAGTTTTTGTTTTCTTCGAAATTGCCAATGTTTCAAAACGGGTACAAAAATTGTATATTCTTAAATATTGTTGAAATTACCAGGAGTCAAAGATCATTACCTGTTCTATCTTTTCTGAAAATTTCTTATTATTTCGTGGATATACATTTTGCGTGTCCGTTTTGAAAGTTGGTACCTGCATTTCACTTTTTCAGAGGCTATTCAAAATGGCGGCGACACAAAGAAAACACCCAGCCTAGGGCCAGTCAGTCGCACGCCAAAAATATCATATGTGTCCTCCTTCCCCTCTCTCTGAGGCGGCTCTAAATAAGGCATACCGGTAATGTGTTGATTAGCCGAAAACGATTTTTTTAATTCATCTTACATGTAATTTTTTTTCTAAAATCATAATTTATCTACATATTTCAATTCTACAACTTGTTAACTATTTAAGTTCAAACGAAATCTGGTTACGGTAAACAAAATATGTGTCATTTTTTAATTTTCCTATGTGCCCTTCCGCTCTCTCAAGGGCGGCTCTAAATGACATATAATGTGTTGTTGATCCAACTTAGGCCTGAGTGTTTTGGTGTTTTGTTTCGGTTCTTAGACCCTCCAACCCAATTTTTTGTAAAAAAGAAATGAATAACAAAAAAATAAATTCAACAGGGTTTTTTTAAACACAAAAAACTGGTAATAAAAGTAACCGGCGATACCCATATTTTGGTCCCGCATTTGAAACCAACAGTTATCATGTTCAAAAATTAAAGTAAAATTAGAAGTTATATAGTTTTTTTCTGGTCAATGTTCCCACCATGTTCTGTTCAATTCATATTCTTATGAAAAAAGTTCTATAGTGTCTTTTTATTCATCTTTTTCAACTCACCAACTTGTTACCTATTTATGTTGAAACACAAATATGTATGATTAAACAAAATCTGTATCATTTTTATTTTCAGAGTCCCTGATGTCCTGAGATGATGGCAGGAGGTGTATATTACTGGTTCTGCCCAGAAAAGTGGGTGGTCTGCAGCCATCAAAAAACAACAACAACAGATACATGTATATATATATAACCCCACATTTGTTGAAAATGACTTGCACCATATAAACAATACAGGCTGAGAGGTGCGCATATTAAAGGGACATGCAGCAATCTTTTTTTTTAAACTCCAAAATGTTATAACAGATGCAAGCAGGTGCAATTCTTGATTAATCAATCGAGGTGCTAATTTTAATGCTTGATAAATACTTCAAAAACGCTGTGTGTCTCTTTAATAAATAAATAAAATTATTGCATGATGTAATTTATTTTTTTATGTAATACCCTTTATATTTGGGATGTTTTGATGTAAATATTTGAAATAAAATGTTTTAAATCAAATAAATAATTCACTTCGATATCTGACTTGTTACATATCTTTTACATGAAAGATAATATTTAAGACATTAATATGTACCTTAAATGTTTATTGTTTACCATCGAATGGTGAGGCGGCATATGGTGTTAGTCATCTGTGCGTCTATTGAGTTATGGAGATGTTCGGTTGCTGTTTTCTAGTACGGAAAGACAGTAGTGGATAAAGATTCATATTCATGAACGGGACGTTGAATTTGGTATTACATAAGTTGCTATCTCTTGGATAAATACTAGTATGTACTTATAAAACTGGTGTTAATGTCTACGTCACGTTTACATCGCATGCGCAGACAATTTTAGAGACATTTTGCGGACGCCATTTTTATTGCAGCACAGTTGATAATCGTTGGCATTTCCATAGCGGATATTAAACTAAATGCATTAGAGCTGGAGAGTAACGTTTGTCCAAAAGTTCGCGACGAAAGGTAGGTACGTGTATATGTTGTGAGTTTGGAGATGATGTATTGGTTAAATGTATTTTTGTCTCAAGCGCTATCGAGAGCTCTCGACTCCTGTCCACAGGCAGACGGCGCGTACCCTACCCCACCCCCTCCCCCTCTACTACCCCCTCCCCCTCTCTACTACCCCCTCCCCACCTGTTTCTCTACTACCCCCCTTAAATATGTTTTCAATAAACTGTTCTACTTGGTTTTCAATGAAAAAAAAAAAAATACATACTGGTATCCTTACCCTACTGCGCTCGAAGAGAGAATAGCGAGCGCAGTAGGGGACGGGTACCAGATCAATATGGCTGCCAATTGAAAAAAATTTGACGGTTGTAAACAAAATAGAAAATGTAGCTTATAATTATATTGAATTAACTGGTATGGATCCAATTAGCATTCATTATCTGCGGTGACGACTAAATGATCCGTGGTATAGTTTCGTACGCAACAGCCATTAGAGTTGTTGTTTAAAGAGTGACTGCGTATAGGCACGGGGTCTTCCGACTAAAAAATTTGACCAGTTTTTCAACGTTTCGTTGACGATTTCTCAGTACTATTTTGAGCGATATTAAAATATATACCAATGTTGGACACCTTGAACATTTGGGTATAGAAGGCATGTAGAGTTAAATGATTTGCTCTTTTAATTAAAACAATATTGTGCATATACTGAACTTAGTGAGAATTTCCTGTATGCCAAGTGATTACCCTTGTATAATGTTCTATTCTATGATATTGCTGCTGGACTCAGATGTCTTCCCAACTCATGTAGGACACTTTTGTTTGATTTCAACTGGTATTTAGCGACAAAGCACATGAGCCGGATCCCTGTGAAAAGGTTGGGGCGCCTGTGAAGATAATTGTTTGTTTTGTTAGTTGTATGCGAGTGCGCATGCGTCGAGTAAGTAGGGTTTGATCTGTCACTCATGTTTGTTGTGGAAGATCTGTCACTCACGTTTGTTAGCCCTTTATCAAACTCGCAGTACATTCTGATTACCACAATGTTGACATGGCCTTACCATCATGTACAGGGCCTTACTATATCTATCCCTATGCTTGACATACTCATCATGGCGACATCACCTTCATCATACCCAAATGTACAGGTGCGGCACACTCTGAAGGTGACGATATGGGTAAAAATATTACTTGATATTTGGTAGAAACAACGTTGGCTACATACTAGGCATTTCCTTAGTTTTGTTCATGAGATGTACAGCACATACTCATCATGACGACATCATAGTAAAATATAACGTTCGCTTAAGGTCGTGTGCTGAAATGAATTTGCATAGGACATTCCAGGGGTTGTGTGTTTCAGTTCAGCTGGGTTGTTGCACACATGATATAGAACTTACATGTGTATGTCAGCGGCAGGTGTCAACGTTTGTGTGTATCCTGTGCTGAAAATCTGCATGTGTTACATTTTGCATGCTACCGCAGCCAGGCACTGCAAAGAATGCAAGCTCAAGCAGCTATCTCCAACAAACACGTTTCTGTATATGTCGTAGGACCGAGATTGTTATCGTTTTGGTTCCGCAAATAAAATAGATGGGTGTTGTTTTCATTGTATTCCTTAATCTAAATGTGAAACAGCACGTGTATATCAATATGTTGAAACCCCATAAATTACTTCCAATATGCCTTATATAAACCTTAAATCAGTTTGCTTTTCCAATAGTCTTATTATCAAAGTACAGTTAACACTCACTAAGACCAATTACTAACCTGTGACCCTTGGCTACACTATGCAATGTTGATTGATGAATGCAACGGTGCGTTGCATTCGCCATCTACACGTTGACCAGTGTGGTCAAGAGTATTTATTTGTGAATAAAATATATATATATATCTAAGATATACATATTGTTTCAGGTTAGTGTCACATTTATGTTTTAGTTTGTACTCTGCAATATTGTATTAGTTTAAAAGATACTTATGAATAAGTTAATAACCATGTATTTTACAACTCATTCCTTCATTCCATCAATGTTTGCTATGTGTTCACCATTTGTGTATTTATAATATAATGATGGGCATTCGCCATCTACACGTTGACCAGTGTGGTCAAGAGTATTTATTTGTGAATAAAATATATATATATATCTAAGATATACATATTGTTACAGTGTTTCAGTGTCCCAAACAGAATTGAACCACCGACCACCACAACATGTTGCCACATATAGTACAAAAAGAATAGTACGGTAACTCTACCGGCTGAAGCCGTCCGTGACATATATGTGAAACCGAAACATTCACAGAGTTCAATGTACGCCAACGTTCATACCTATCCTGCTTTCATTTCAGTCTGACAGGTTCCCGCTACATTGCCTTTTACGGAAACCGGCATAGCTGTGATTCGACACATGTAAGGGACACAAGCCAACCACAAAATGTAAGTGTCAAATGTAATCACAGAGGCTGCAACGTTATCTTTGATTGTGTTGGTTGCAGTTTTGTATAAGTACCTGTTGCTGTAAATGACTCCACTTGGTAGTACCAATGGTGTTGTCTGTCACTTATGTGCCACATTCCCAAAGGTTATTATGATACATGGGATTAGTTTGTCAGCGTTCTGTTGGTCTGTCTCAAAAGAAGAAGCTGACTTTAACTTCTATGTCCTGTCATATTACTCCATCAGCGCTACAATACAGCGAAGAACTGTCTCATGTCCTTACAGAAATAACAGTTGAAGGTCACACTGACGGTCATGATGTGGTTTAGCAACTGCTTTCCTTTCCTACTACACCATACCCTTGGTTATATTTGTCCAGTTTTGCGATAATTTCCCATCCAAATCCACATGCAGTCTGCCATCGCAGGGCTCGAATTTAGCACTCGCAGACTCGCAAAATGCGAACTGATTTCAGAAAATGTGAGTAGAAATTATCAGCACTCGCACAAAACTTCCAGTGCATCTTTTCTGTACATAATAAACAAAAGGTGATCAAATAATGAAACAGGAAAAACTAAAAAGTAGTTATATTTAGTCGTCTTTTCCAACACAATCTTATATACATGTAAGTATTATATATAACTTATGCACAGAAATGTCTTATTAAAAAGAGAAAAAAGTGCAAGTAAGAATGGATTTTTGCGAGTTGAAAATATCTGCACACACAAAAAAATGCATGTGGGTAAAGAAGTTAAATTCTACCCCTGCATCGCCACGGCCGTTTCTCAATGGAAGTCACAAATCCCCGCGATCATACCGCATGTTGTCACCTGCAATGGCGCGTTGCTTCCCCACAAGCGTAGATTTTGTATATATATTGCAAAATGTGGTTTTCAGTATAATTAACAAATACAACTTCAATTACCAGTATATGATATACAACTGTGTACAACTAATTATTAGGCACTTAAAAGGGACACATGGCAATCTTGCAGTAATTGAAATGGGTGTCACAATTTATATATCCAGTATCATTTTTACTTTTACCCTGGTTACATTTAAATAAATCAAATTTTAAGTATTCACTATTTCGTCTTATTATACTATAAGTTTTTTAATATATTACTGGTGCAATAAGATAAAAAATAATAATATGCAAAAACAAATGGCTTAATACAATTCTTATAATTAACATTAATGATAAAAACTAACGGGGCGATGCTAGTTTTTGAAAACTCTAGATTGCCATGTGTTCCTTTAACACTTACCAGTGATTGTAAAGTTCAAAAACACAGACGGGCCGAGTATCTCTGGCTAATTCATAAGCAAACATTTTCAAATTTTCTGTTTTGATCAGCCATTTTGGCCGCTAGAGGGCGCCACATTATTTGATGTTTTACCCGGTTCGATCACGCAGTTAAAATCTGTGAAAAATGTCACAACTTTATATGACAGATAACGTTGAGCGCGGGGACACAAACCAGTTGATTGGCAGCAAGAGGCGTAACAGTGGACGGAGTCTTATCGCACCGACAATTTGGTTTTCAATAAACGCTGGTTTTCACTAAACGCTGACATAATTAGTTTATCGATCTAAATTGATTGTCACTAATTAGCTAAAACACTCAGCGGGATAGTGGCTTATAAACAGTGAAATGGAATTCGGGATTTTCCGAGGTCTTTTAGACAAAATCGGTCAGAAATTTGGATTCGCCAGACCGCCGATGTCTGGCGAATTTGGTGTGTATTTCTTACGGTTTTCATTCGCCAGTTCAGGTTACTTTTCGCCTATGGTGATTTGGCGAATGGCCTAGTAAGCCCATTAAAAATAACCATTGGTATTCGTGAACAGTCGTATAGATGTGTTAATGCTCTGATCAATGAAATATGAACCCCAAATTGTACTTTTGTTTTCGATCGCTGTCGTACAAATTCGTTACCTCACCGGTTGACTCATAAAATATATTGACGATTTTAGCCGAGTATTTTCAAGTAAAACTCACAATGTTCCGTCGTATATGCAAGCGTCTAATCATTTGAATCGATAAAGCATGTCGTCTGAGAACAAGTTAAATGTCAACACTAAATTTCCTTCATAGGATGGAGAACAGCCTAAAAACAGCGGGTTAAAGTCAATACTTGTCAAAAACAATAAACTAACATCTTGTGTGGTGTCACATATTAGTACTGCAAACAATTTAACGTTTTTGCAACAACGGTGTCGGACAAACACTGGTATTTATAAATTGTCCTTGAAAACAGTGGGAAAACCTGGAAAAGACCTTGAATTTTGTTTTCAAAAAACTGTGGGAACCCTGTAATACACTTACTTTGTACAGACTAGTTCTCCTGCTACCCTGGCTGGCATTCAACAACTAGTGACCTATAACATTGCCATGTGCCGGTTGAATGAATGTTGGAAATGTGTTACAGTCCCCTGCACATTTAGACGGTAGAACATCCACAGACACTTTCACCTCTTGTCTGCACCGTATTTTCAATACTATAACACTTAGAGATACCAAACTTGGTATGTGGATACATCTTGGGATAGCTGTGTGTCACATACCAAAATAAGGCCACTGTGACCTTGACCTGTGACCTCTGTCATAGAAAATGCTTGTCCAGACCATATTTTCAATACTATAACACTAAGTCTTAGAGATAGCAAACTTGGTATTTAGATACATCTTGGGATGGTGATGTGTCACGTACCAGAATAAGGTAATTGTGACCTTGACCTGTGACCTCTGTCATAGAAAATGCTTGTCCGGACCATATTTTCAATACAATAACACTTAGAAATACCAAACTTGGTATGTTGATACATCTTGGGAAAACGGTAGGTCGCATACCAAAATAAGGTCACTATGACCTCTGTCATACCCCAAACATTGTGAGAAGCATCAGTATGAAGTGTGGAGGGGAGCCATATTGATTTTGTGCTGTCTGTCTGTCTGTGTCACAAACGATGTCCGATCTATAACTAGAGAATGGTTGGACCTATTGTCCTCAAATTTAGAAGGTGGTTGATCATGACTATTAGATGACCCCTATTGATTTTGGGGTCACTAGGTCAAAGGTCAAGGTCGCGGTGACATTGACTATCAAAAAGATTCTGATTAATAACTAGAGAATGGTTTGACCTAGGGTCTTCAGACTTGAAAGGATGGTTGGTCATGACCAGTAGATGACCCCTATTGATTTTGGGGTCACTTGGTCAAAGGTCAAGGTCGTGGTGACATTGACTATCAAAACTATATCCGATCAATAACTACACAATGGTTGGACCTAGGGTCCTCAAACTTGGAAGGATGGTTGGTCATGACCAGTAGATGACCCCTATTGATTTTAGGGTCACTAGGTTTAAGGTCAAGGTCGCAGTGACATTGACTATCAAAACGATATCCGATTAATAACTACACAATGGTTAGACCTAGGGTCCTCAACCTTGGAAGGATGGTTGGTCATGACCAGTAGATGACCCCTATTGATTTTGGGGTCACTAGGTAAAGGTCAACATATGGTGACATTGACTATCAAATCGATGTTCACTAGGTCAAAGGTCAAGATCGCGGTGACATTGACTATCAAACGATGTCTGATCAATAACTAAAGAATGGTTGGACCTAGGGTTCTCAAACTTGTAAGGATGGTTGGTCATGACCAGCAGATGACCCCTTTTGATTTTGGATTCACTAGGTCAAAGGTCAAGCTAGCGATGACATTGGCTATCAAAACGATGTCCGATCAATAACTAGAGAATGGTTGGACTTAGGGTCCTCATACTTGGAAGGATGGTTGGTCATGACCAGAACATGACCCCTATTGATATCAAAACGATCCCCGATCAATAACAAAACAATGTCCAATCAATAACTAGAGAATGGTTGGACCTAGGATCCTCAAACTTGGAAGGATGGTTGACCAATAAATATTACTGATACAGGTTGTAGATACAGTCACAGGGATATTAAATATCAAAACAATCTCAGATCAATGAGAACGGTTGGACCTAGAGTCGTCAATTATGTCTGTTCGGGCGAGTGGGGGAGCCATACGTTTTTGTCCAATAACAATTTCTAGTTTTAGTTTGACATTCTTTTGATGTACACAGGGCTGTACAAATAACTTTCTTAGCCACTAGTCCGGGACTAGTCACCCTGTCAAAAGTGACTAGTCCCAAAAAAATTGTGAATAGTCCCAAAAAATGGACACAAGTCCTGAATTTTTTCGATTTCTCAATATGTTAAAACTGCGTCTTGCATACTCATTACAATTCATTACACACAGTAAAGGAAACAATCCTTATGTACTCTTCAGACAATTAATGTATGTTTCAGTGGTATAGATTGTAGACTGCCATTGGGTGAAACAGTAGCAATAGTAAGAATCACATCTGCATTTTTAAATTTCAATATAGATATTGAGTTTCATATTACAGTTCAGATAATCATTTAATGGAAAGAAAAAAGTCATAACTTTATATATGTAACGGGCTACAGATGAGATTCTTAACTTTATTACCATTTTACCTCATGCAAAAAATAAATAACATGTGAATCAACATAAACATTTTATTTTTATGCTTTTGTCCACTACACTAGATGATTTTGACTTTTTGATTGGCTGTGTATCACATTCTACATTTTTCCTCTTTTTATTTTTACTTTCACTTTCGCTTTCACTCTGAAAATTATCCTTATTTTTAACACTGAAAGAGTTCAACAAACTCATTTTTGAAATGTAAACGTTAGCACTGCCAAATACGAAATCAAACTGATTATGTGTATCAGTTCGTTTTATTTTTATTTTATTTGTTTGACAACTCAATTCTTCGAACGTAATTAGTACACTAACTATGCACAAACCGTTACCCCATCCGCCTTTCAAGTCTGTTACAATTACGCTCAACAATACACTGAGAAACAATAACAAATCACACCTACCGTTTCATATCAAACATGTTTCCATTATCAAACGTCCCGAGTTTCTTTACTCATCGAAAGATTGCCGACAAATCGGCCTGATTGCGAATTAATCAACGTGTTAGTGTTATTGTTTCAGTGTATCGCCATTTTCAGCTCACCACGTGACAAACAGGTAATCACGTGACGAACATGTGATTTACATGTGGTAGTCGTTTCATTCGCTAGCGGGTCTGGATTAAAATAGATCGGGTCAATTGATTGGATAATGTCGACAATGCCCACTGTCAATTTAAGTAATTTGGAGGCGGGACTTCCGGCATGGTTGATTGTTGATAAAATTGCCCGGGGTATTGGATGATCGCCGCTGTGGATGCTAATTGCATTACATAAGCGAGTGCAATTAAAGGATTACGTTGAGAAGTGTGCTGGGGTTGTTTTATGACAGGTGGCCGACATTGTAAATTTGACAAATCTGGGACTGAAATCTTTCAAACAGTGACACGCCCGACTTTCTCTTTTTTTAAAATTGGACTAGTCCAGGACTGAAATCTTTGAAAAAGTGACACGCCCAACTTTGGTTTTGGACTAGTCCCGGGCGTCGGGCTATATGATTTGTACAGCCCTGCAACATCTTTAATAATTTCGCTTAGTTTTGTACACTCTTTCTGTGATGTCTGGGCGACCTCTGTAGTGTAAGGAAACACACTTTTCTTTCGAGAAAAGAGATTCAAGTTCAAGTCTTGGCAGGGACCTGACACACTGAGTTGTACATACAATTGTTTTTTTCCACATCAGTAATGTTGTTTTTGTATATTAAACATATTTTTCAACAAAATACCTATTCTCATTTGTCACTTTCCGCCAAATCTACAACATCTCATGCACCCCACTTAAAGGGATGCACAGCAATCTTCATTTCAGATTTTGTAGTGTCCCTTCACTTCTTCAGTTCCCTACAGATTATTCAATCATGACCGTTATATCTTGGTAGTAATACTCATCCTTACAGCAGGTTGTCACACGGTTATTCTTCCGTAAATCACCCCAGCAACGACTAAGCCAGTGCCCTTCAATTAATAGATTATTGCACACCACAACAAAGTGTAGTCGGAGCGCCATGTTCATTTTGACCCCTATTGATTTTGGTGTCACCAGGTCAAAGGTCACATCCGGGCTAACATTGACTATCCAAACGGTGTCCGATCAATAACTACATAATGGTTGGCAGAAGGGTACCCAAACTTAGAGGGATGGTTGCTCATGACCAGTCGATGGCCCTTATTGATTTTGGGGTCACTAGGTCAAAGGTCAAGGTCGTGTTGACATTAACTATCGAAACGATGTCCGATCAATAACTACAGAATGGTTGGACCTAGGGCCCCCAAACTTGGAAGAACGCTTTACCATTACAACTAGATGACACCTATTCATTTTGGGGTCACTACATCAAAGTTCAAGGTCGCGGTCACATTCGCTATCTAAAGATGACCGATCAATAACTACACAACGGTTGGTCCTACGCTCCTCAACCTTGAAAGTTTCAAGGTCATTGACCTCTTGTTATTTTCCGGTCACTAGATCGGAGGTCAAGGTTGCGGTGCCCTTCACTATCAATATGATGTCCTATCAACAACTACAAACTTGATGGATCTAGGTCCTCCAACTTGAAAGGATGAATGGTTGCTCATGACCAGTACATGACCCTTATCCTTATTCATTTAAAGGTCAAGGTCCCGGTGACCTTCACTATCAAAACGATCCCGGATCCAGAACATCTACATGCAGTCCGTACTTCCCATGGTATAATATATGTGTTATACCTTTTCTTGTTTATATTTGTATACATTCTCATTTTCACCTCTCACCGCTGCGGGTTCAATTCCCACTGGGAGCTCAACTTGTAGGTCAGAAAGTGTCGATTGCAGAAAGTATACAGTACTGGTTCTATCTAGGAAATATGGCCTAAAATATGCTATAATGACATAAAACACCATTCAACTTTAAAAATATAAAGTAAAAAAAATGGCCTTCTTTTCTTTCCTTCGATACTATCAGAATCATTGAATAAGTATTACGACAGTGTTTCTGTCTGATAGAAAATTAATCTTAAGTTTCAACCGACAAAAGGTCTATATTTAAACTAATACAAGTAAGATCCCCTCAAACCTTTTTATGTGTGGGTGATATATTCCCCGGTTGATTCATGGTACTAGCATGGGACATCTACAGTATATGACAGTGCTGAGTGCAGTTGCGGATGAATTGAATGTTGTGTAACGGCTCATCAACACAGTACAATTATTTAGAGCCGCCCCAGAGAAAGGGGAAGGATACATAGGAATCCGAGAACCGTGCCCTAATTATCGAATAGATTCCTATGGTTCTTTAACATGCTCAGAGAATAGACCTATACACGGGATCGACCGGTTTACATCCCCAACCGACGGACGAGGCTAAGGGAAAGTGTCTGTCCCAAGAACACAGCGACAGAACTCAGTGGCACCACCTCTGGTTACAAATCCTCTGCGCTACTGACTGCGCCAAGTTACGGATGACAATTAGACACTGGACAGTCTAGTCAAAAACACAGCAACAAATCTATTATCTGAATATGTTTAAAAATGTATGCTTACAAGAGCTTTCAAAACAGACTTTCATGATTTTAGTTGGGGTAGGGGGTTGGGAAGGGGACAGGGTGCTGCCTTTTAAATCTCAGCTCAGATGCCCTCCCCCTCCTCTCCACCCCAACTCCCATCTTGAACAGTAGCGATTGTTACGTACACATTCCACATATGAGAGGGTGCCCAATACTACCCGCTCCATCGAATACGCGCCTGCAGTTCTTGCGAGGACAGTCCAGTCAAAAAAACAGTACAGAGTCAAACAACTCAGATTTTCGTGTACTTTTGATAAAGAAATAACATGCTTTTCGTGACATGCAGCAACATTCATGTAATATGTGAGCTAAAACAACAATTCAAGTATCTCCTCGTATTTTATTTAACAAAAAACACACGATTGTTGTCATTTTAAACGTATTCTAAAAATGGCTCTCTTAGAGTTATCGCCCCTCGCTTCGACATTTTACAAGGCGGGTCTGAATTTACCACGCAGTAGGTCATACTACACCAATTCATTTTCTATAGGCCTACCTTATAGCTCTAAGCTCTGTTCTGAGTTCCCTAATATAGGAAGCTATATGTTTTGAAAGACCTATCTTAGTTTTATCAAAAAAACATACAGAAGCCATACATTGAGTATGTTTTGAAAAAGCTGTTTGGGTCGGATGGTGCTGACCCACCTACTTGCATGTAGGAACATGAGGAAAATGTAAAATTGACATCTTCCTTTGATTATGCAACACATTATTAATACATTGCACAAATGTATGATTTAACCTGTATAAGTACTCTTCAAAAGTTGATTTTTTTTGCAAGATTTTTTGGTTTGTTTACCTTGACAACCAATCAAAATTAAGAGATTCTGTGTAATAGCTCCGAACTTTTTCCCTGCCCGCTGATTGGTTGGTAATTGGTGTAGTCTGATCTAAAGAGAAATTCAAACCGGACTGAAGTTGTTTTTTTCTGGCTAAATTGTTTGATACATTCGATCTGAGAGAAATGATGTCATTCTTTTTTATAAAAAAAATCCTTTTCGACAAAATATGAGGGCTTAAAAGAGCTTTGGCTAAAGCAAAATTCCTTCGTTTTTTACGCGTAAATCCAGAATCTTCAAAATGCCATATCTCGACAACCGTCCCTATCTTTTGCTTCAAAAAAAGTGATTTTAAATTGATTTTATCAACAGCATGTGATTTTCAACCAGTTGAAGCTATCTTGAAAATAAAATCTACTCAAAAATGATATTTGTGATTTTCAGGGGTCAAAATAGCAGATTTTACCATAAAACGCCACTGTTTTTGTATGTATTCAAACTCTGCATTCAAATGAATTAATTAACATTATTCAACAGGTTCTATATGTGAAACCATTAAGAAAATGTATTTTTTCAATTTAGAAATGACAAAAAATAATTCTGAGACTATCCTCCCAAACTCCATTTTTAGGGCCATGCCGTGTTATACATTATGCTCATTACACAAGATTGCTGTTAATGTACTTTTTATTATATTTTTTTATTAGATATTGTTTATACCATCTTTACAGGTCATTTTCATGTAACCATGCAGCCAATAAGCACTGTTTAAAGTACAGATCCATGAAAATTCATTAAAATGAAGGGGTGGGGTATAAACAAACTTTTGAAAAGCATATAAAGGGTCATATTTTTTGCCAACTAAATAATTGAATTTGTAAAATGTATTAAACCGCATAACATATTTGCATATCGACACTAACCGTATAGAAGTGACGCACTCAAAGTCAGAGTTTACCTTAACATCTTTTTCAAAACAGACAAAAGCGGCTTTTCGACATCTTTACGGACAGATGTAGATTGTCGCTTTCTGAAATGTGTGCCAAACAATGTAGGCAAAACCCTCAGAAATGAATAATAATTACTAGATATACCTTTAACTAGTCAAACATGTGCATTACAGGCCAGTTGTGTATACCAGGTGTCAGGTATGGCTAATTTTGTGTCCACTACCCTCAATAAAGGAATTTAAATTACCTATGTTGCATCATAAAACTTTCAAATATTTAAAAAACATGAAAAGAGTTATAAGAAAAGTCAAAATACACCATAATTCAACATTTCTCACACTTTCAAATCATTGTGTTAGGAAAAAGTATGTCTACTTTCACTTTTACCCTATACAGAATCTATCTTTAGGTCATACTACACCAATTCATTTCCCATAGGCTTACCTTATAACTCTTAGCTCTGTACTGAGTTCCCTAATATAGGAAGCTATATGTTTTATTACTTGTTTTGAAAGACCTATCTTAGTCTTATAAAAAACCCATACAGAAGCCATACATTGAGTATGTTTTGAAAAAGCTGTTTGGGTCGGATGGTGCTGACCCACCTACTTGCATTTAGAAACATGAGGAAAATGTAAAATATACTTCTTTCTTTGATTATGCAACAAATTATGAATACTTTACACAAATGTATGATTTAACCTTTATAAATACTCTTTATAAAGTTGAATTTTAATTTTTTAGCAAGATTTTTTGGTTTGTTTACCTTGACAACCAATCAAAATTAAGAGATTCTGTGTAATAGCTCCGAATTTACCCTGGAACTTTTTCCCTGCCCGCTGATTGGTTGGTAATTGGTGTAGTCTGCTCAGTAAAGCTTCTAAAAAAAAAGTCGGTACAGCCGAAAATCACGAAACTTAAAGGGGAACTGAAATTTCATCATCAAAAATTGTCACAATCTTCCAAATTATGTCTTTTAAAAAATCCAAAAATGACTTCTTTTTTTTGACGTTGCCGAAAGATGACGTACTACTTTTCGTTGCCATGCGTTACCAAATATTAAATAGATGTAGGACAATATCGAGGCTGCTCCCCTACTGTTCGTACAGGTAACATCGAATAACAATGGCTTCAGATTATATTTGATATAAAAATATATATGCCAGGAATAATATTTGCACAGGAGACCTTGAGCTTTTATTTGTTTTTGAATACATGTATATATAAACACTAGATAATAGGAAACTTGTTAACACTTTGCAGCATTTTTAGCACTAAATAGGCATTACCTAATAACTAGCACACGCACGCGCATAAACTATCAGCCGCTTAATAAAAAGATCGAGATAAAAGAGTGGCACAAATATGTTAATTATAATGCTAAGTATACCTGTGTACAGGTCCGATGTGTACTGTTCGATGTCTATAAAGTAAATAATGTTCTGCGACGACGATGCCGTTTTTAGATTCTTCATGTGGCACCAAGCCTTTTCGCGAGTTTTTTTTACATAGAAGATTTAAGTTGATAACGGTGCTGAGAGTCGCTAGTTATTCCATCTTGTCAAAGTAGATAACAAGAGGACAAACATCAAGAATTGTAGATTTCGACCAATGGGATGCCTGCAGAATTGTTGATACTAGGTAATTTCTATTGCTGGCTCGAAATTATTTTTAGCCAATAATTAAATGGATCGTCAATTGTGCCAAGAAGGTCAATTATGTTGATCGTGTTGTTCATTTTGGTCTTTTGTTACGTGACAATGGCCGAAAGATTGTTGTTTCGCACGAACCCTTACGAACCCATGTTCAGTGTGCATCTCGCTGTGACAGGTGACATCTCGCCGTATCCAACGTCGATAGTCCCAATAAAATGTAAATGACCCTTGTTAGGGCCACGTTATAAGCAGGCTAAAATCGCTTAAACACCTTATTTCTTCATGAGCTGGTGAACATGAAAATTCAAATAAAGAAAGTCACGCATACAAAGCAGTATGCGATTAAGTATAACGTCTGCAGCTTTAAGATCGTTGTGACTAATATGTGTGGCTTTGAAGTATAATGTAAAAGTCGGTGCCAGGAGGCGTGAGAGGTGTTTCATATTACATTACTTCCACGAACACTGTTCCGAACAGCCAGGTGAGCTTATCGGATGACCTATAGTCCGCCCTTCGTCGTACGTCGTCCGTTTTCGTCGTCCGTCATCCGTCAATCGTCAGTTAACGTTTGTCTTTAAAGCCGTTTGACTTTAAAGTATTATACCGCTTAAGCCGCAAACTTGCCACATATGAAACTCATATGAAAGGATATTCATATGAAATTCATATGAAAATCATATGAGAATCATATGAAAATTGTTTCATATGATTCTCATATGAAACATTTCATATGAAAATCATATGAAAGGTATCATATGACAATCATATGGAACAATTATCATATGAATATCATATGCAATTTAGTTCATATGATAATCATATGATTCTCATATGAGAATCATATGAAATGTTAAGCAATAGTATTTGTAAATTATGACATTATTATGGTCGTGTAAAGTGTCACACAGTAGTCTTGATTCTTTAAATATCGCGATGTGTCATATTAGTTTTCTACATATAAGTTCAAGGGGCGTAGCGTGGCATATTTCCTTACTCCCGGGAGTAACTTGGAAAAAAAAATATCATAAAAAAATCTCCCATTTGGAGTATGTTGAAAACAGGCTACGCTCCTAATAACAGGTTGCACAATTATTAATTATTAGACTATGTCTTAACTATTTGTTTTGCAAAGTACTAACTGTTGATTGTATTGTATATTTAAACATATGGAAGAATAACAAAGAAATAAATAATGGTGGCGGGTGTGAGAGGGTGGAGTGGATTGATCAAATTGTGTGTGGGAGTGGGGGAGTGGAGGTATCCCAGGGTGGTATTCAGGATATCCGACTGGGGTGGGAGAGGGGATGTCTCCCAGTGTCGTATCAAGGATATCAGATTTGGGGTGTACATTTTGGGGAGAGGGGAAGTCTCCCAGGGTCGTATCAAGGATATCAGATTTGGGGCGTATATTTTTGGGAGAGGGGATGTCTCCCAGGGTCGTATCAAGGATATCATATTGGGGGAGTACATTTTGGTCCAAAATGATCGTTGACAGTAGCCATTTTTTATTTTTTTAAATCAGCACCCCTTAATCTCAATATATTCTATGAACATGGCGTAGGTACATTTTGAACAGTGGGGAGGCCCCTCTCCCCTTGGGTGAACCTGACCGAGTAAGCCAACGTCTACAAATTATTCTGACAACAACAAACCAACCTAGACCAACAAACCCACCAAAATAGAAACTTGTTTGTAATCAAATGTCAGCATTCCTGATCCCAATACCCAATGATGTCCTGACCCGTTATTGAATAAGAAGTTGCTTTAATAAAGTTGTGTGTACCATGCGGTTGCCCTCCTACCACCCAAACACCCCGATCCCCAATAATCTATAGACTAAGAGAGAGTCTAGAGTATGTTTTGCCATGGCCACCCCAATAGTGTTGACCTCCCCCACCCAACCACATACACAAACACCTATACCCACCCACAATCTTATTATTTCCTAAAATGTTTTTGATAAAGCGTAAAAAAAGAAAGAAAAGGTTCTAGATCTACGAACGAATTATTGAAGATAAATGTTCAGTTTCAACCCCCTCCCCTCCCCTCCACTACTGCCCCCATCCCACCCCACCCCGTCACTCTCACTTTGTTCCCAGTCATACGTCAATGACTTTATTACTTTTTGTGTTATTCACGGTCACTTATTTAGGGGGTATTCTAATGCCCCCACCCCACCCTGCCGTCATGGCTGCTACGCTCCTTATTATCTTCAATTACGAGTTTGACGTCATCAAGTCAGATTGTGACGCGATCATAACGGCGCGTGCAGAAAAACGTCCACGATAAAATAGAACGCAGTCGCAGTCGTCAACAAGTCAGACTTTTATTTCACATGCTTTTCCACAAGGATACATCTTTATCACTTTTATAGAAGTAAGTATTGTGTGTTCTTTCCTAACTACACTTGACACAGTAACTAGATCTATTCATGCAACTAATTTGAACCATGCATTGCCGAAATATTATCAGTTTTCGCGAACGTTTTTTTTGTATTTACAAACATTTGTTCAGGGCGCTTGTTTCAGCAAAATGTGTTTTGGATTTTTAAGATAAAGTTTAACTAGTAGGTTTACCTAAAAAAGGTGTATATCAGCGAAACAACATTTCCAGTGGTAAATAAAAACATCTTTTTGAAATCGAAACCCGCCTTATTCGTCAAATTATTGTGCAGTACAAATTGAGATAAACTTAGATCGAACGTGTTTTTTTTGGGTTGATTTTTAGAATTTGTATTCAAAATGGGTTCATTGTGCTGGATAAATATACTGAGGCTAACTGAAGTAATTTGAGGTGTCTTAATTTTCTGCCGTCCAAGTTCTATAACATAAAACGTCACAAAATATTTAAATCTTTCATGGAGAAATTTAATTTTTTACCGATTTTTATTTTTTTTTATTATTTTTTTTCTTATTCAGTACAGTATTGTGACTCGGGATAAAGTGAAAATAAATTTAAAAAAAAAACCAGCATAAAAAATGTTAAATTGATGGTTATAATCCCGACGTTAAATATTATTGAACTACATGTACAGTACTGAATACTGCTGTCCCAGCAACAAGTAATTTCGTGAATTTACATGGGAAAAGCCCCAACAAAAAGTATTTTGGCTTCAAAATATTTGTTTCTCCACCGATTTTCAAAAATAAGGTATTTTTATTATTCATTATTTACCTAACCAATAAGAATACCAGTTATAATTGTATATAATGTACGTACATGTATGTATTAATTATATTGATCACGTTAATCCATTGGCTGAAACAAGCGCACCAAACAATACATTTACGTGCATCTTAGTAGTTATTATTCTGTAAGCTTTATGTATGTTTTGTGTCAAAAGACACGCACAAGCAATACAATTGCAGCCGTAAAATATTTCCGAATATTGGCAAGCAATTGAATTTGTTCTGGAACTCACAGAATCGGACAATACGGTAGAATATTTTTTGGCAGTCATGGATCTTTAAACTTCTTCTGTATTTTAGACTGGTCAGCTCCTACATGCTTCTTTCGATTGTATTTCATATGTATACACCTTTATTCAGGGAGCATCCATCTTGTTTTTATTTTATTTGTGCAGTGTGTAGATCTACGCAGCTGCTTACTATTATGTACATGTAGCTACGCCCCTGAGTTTGTTAGGTAGACTGTTGCTCAGTCATACTTAGTAAGTTACTGTCATCTTACATTGTATAAATATGTCACGGATACAAAACAACCAATCATCGCGATCAATTGTTCCAATATATTATTAATTACACAATACATGTATTTTAAATTTTAGTACATCACATACGCTACACGAGTAACATATTTAGGAAATGTATTTATCCGAATTGTTGATTACGGCATCTGGGCTGCGGCATTGTTTATATTTTATTCTGCAAGGTCTTGAGAAATTGTGAACAACATTCTCTGATTGACCACTCTATCAAACAGAAAACAAATTCAGAGAACGTGTTTAATACATATTCAAACTGAAACAATGCATGACAGGTTTAAACAAGCGTTTGCCTGATTCAGTTCAGTCAGTTCTTCTTGACACTATTTTTTCATATCCATAACAATGGCTTGTTTAAAATGCTAATTGTGGTAATATGATATTACTAGAAATGTACATATATTTATCACATAACATGTGGTGGGGGAGTGTAATAACACCAGTCAATATTTTCGATTATCCACTAGTGGTATTATAACATAACGTTATTATCGTCATGGACGTCACGTTAATGTACCTTTTTTTGACGTAATGGGACGTTATAAGTTATGTGATAAATAGAATCTAACATTCAAGAGCCTCGCATTATATCATTTTGCCAACTCGTTTAATAAATTCAATAATGAATGAGCACTCATGTAAGATCCTCTATATATATTTTTTTTATTTAAAAAACTTTCTTGCTCACATCACATTTCTACTTTCAGTATGTTGGGCCTTTGCTATTGCAAGTGTGTTCTGTGGGTTGGTCAAAGACTCCATGCAAAATGGAGCTGTCAGCTGGAGCATTACTACACTATACAGAGTTGGAGACCCAGTTTCAATCTTTTGGGTTCACCAGAAACTGACATTTAGTAAGTACATGCATTCGTTTTTTTGCTTAGGCCAAAAAAAATTAATAGGTGTGTTTCCTATTGCATGCTCTAAACAAATAGGGTAGGTCGGTAGGCATATTCTTTTTTCTTTGTTGTTTTTTTTTGGAACAAGATATTGTGAGATTCTACATGTATTTAGCTCATAAACCCCATACAAGTTGATGATATTAAGTTTCTCTGTGATGTCAGTTTACCTCGATATATTGTGACAAATCAGGCCAAAAAAAAAAAAAGTTTGTTTCCGCTAACGGATTAAAAAAAAATAAGGTAGGTAGGTAGGCAATTTTTTATTAATTTTTATTATTAATGACCCTATTTTTGCTAATGAAAAAAACTTTTAATATGATAAAAAGTACTGGGGAAGGTATTAATACCTAGATATTACATGGTTATGGCCCTTTTTCAATATTTGGTAATGTACAGTGGAAACCCCAGAGGTCGTGAGTTCAAATCGCACTGGAGGAATATTTTTTTATTTTTTATCTCCATAAGAAACATTGGTTCAACTTGTTAGTATTATTTATTTATTTTTTAAAAAACAAATTTTAATATTTTTTTTTTATTTTTTCGGTCGCGTTAGCGGAAACAACCCCTTTTTTATGCCTCATTGTTCAGAACATTTTTTTTTAATTTTTTTTTAATGCATAAAATGTATTAGGGTAGGCTCCTTAAAAATAGGGTCGGTCGAGCAACCAGAAACACAGGTGTTTTTTTTCCTTATTAAATACCCAGATGGTTCCGCCTATTCCGTATAGGACTTGGACGGGTTACATGTTGGGGCAGAAAGGACATAATGATCTTTTCCAAATTTAGATTAAATTAATGTTTTCTGGTTCATATTATTTAGTGTCAATTCTAATATGTATACGGGAGGTATACAGTACTGGTTCACCCCCACCCCCACCGTGGAAAAAGTGGGTGGTCTGTCTTCACAACTAAACATCGACCAGTCTATTATATAGCCTAAAATGTGCTGAAAATGACCTAAAACACAATTTAACTAACATATTTGGTGGTTATTGTTTTTTAAACAAAGTTATTATTAATAATTATCGGTTATCTTAATTTATTTTGCTACTCGGCAGAGATTCTAAAAATAAATCCCTAACTACCCTTTTTTCAAAGACTAAGGGAAACACAGTGTATTTTTGTTTGGCCTTTAAATACTGAAACAGCTTGAGCATGTTATCTCAATCTATCTGTTAAAAAAAGGTTACTATCTACAACTGTATAGGGTATAGTTTAAATATGTATTGCACATGACTGATGTATTGATAGGCACCAATTTTACTTTCAGAAAATGTGTACAGTATGAATGATGAGGGTGCCCCATAAAACTTTGTTTGGATACATTCAACCTTGTTTGGATACCAACTTACCAAGTACAGTAATGTGCCACCAGGTAAGTTTAGATTAAAAGTTTCTGACCTTGATATTCACATTAAATGTTATTTTTGATTATGCCGTGGTAGGGAGTTTTAATATTTGAAAGTACTAAAGGGAATTGCATGAAACTTAACACACATATACTTTATACAATGAAAAAGTGTGTTGTGTCCAATAATCGAGGCAGTACCTCAAAGTTCAAGATTTCACTTGGAGGACAAATACATTTTTCTGGGGCATTTGTCACTTACTACTAGTTCACTTTTATTGCTGAACCTGTTTTAATCCGTTTAAATACAGGACCTAGTTTGGTGAAGACATGAACAGATTATAGAACAAGTTAAGATTAAAACATGACTGAACAAACTGACCTGAGCTATGATTTTGACCTTTATATACTGCAAAGGTCACATGAAGTGTAAATATAGAAAGATTGAGGAAATTATATGAGGAAATGAAAAAGTTACAGCCATTATGTTTTTGTGACAGCCGAGATCGTACATGTGATCCCTATATATTGTTATGAAAAACTATGCGTGTAATACCTGAAAGAAGTATATTGTGTACATAAATAAGTTTACTAGTGTTGCTCATTTAATAAGGCAGGATACAAATAAAATAAAGTCCTTTTAAATGCACGAACATTTGACAAAAAGGTCAAGTAAAAGACTGTTGAGGTTGGTGATCTTTAATATCTGCCCCGCCTCACTAATCGTTTGGATTAGAAACCCCAACCATAAATAATAAAGGTTAGAGGTTACAAGTGTATCTATGTTTCAGGCTTATTTGAAATCACAGAGGTGGTGTGTCAAGGGAAGTGTGGAACAGATTATTACGCAAGACGTATTACAGGAATCCAGTACAACATGATACTAGGTCGGTTTAATCATTGGCAATATTCACAATATTTCTCTTCGGTTTTAAGGTGTTATGGTAAAGTACAGACACTTTTTCATCATTGAAAAATAAAGTTCTGAGAGTTAAATCATTTAAGGTACTACTTGTGACATTGGTTATTTTTGCCCGAGTTATATTGAGATCATGTAAACTATTACCAAAGGCCAAAAGTAGAGACCCCTTGGTGATCTTTTAAATCCCCCTACCTTCGGTCGTGGGCAATAGTTCACACAATCTTTTCATGCAGTGGAGGCAAATAGTTCTACTATGGTAAGCCATTCAACTACTTTATTATAAGCCGTCACATACCGGTAGTCAAAATTATTGACCGGTCATTTATATATATTATACAAAATAATGTATACTACTTCAAATACATGCAGTGCTTTTTTCAACATTTTGTGAACATATTAAACCAATACCCTCAACATTGGGAATTTTAGCGTGATTTTTCATAAAATTGGGAAACAAAACAGTCAAACATTTATTTCCTAATTGTATCTTTCATACTGTTTACAGTACAAAAAGATCAACAGAGGCATTTAAAAACATTCCATATTCAATACTTGTCACATTTTTGCTACTTTTCAGTGTTCTTTCTTTTTCTTCTTTCAATTGGGAATTTTCTTCTCAAAATTGGGAAAAAAAGATATGTTTTGTCATTGGGAATATGACCCAATAACGGCTATATAAACAGCCCAAAAAAAGCCCTGCATACTATAATTCGCAATGTATGCTCTCTCATATACACTTTACAAATGATGTCCTAAAGTCCATCTACATCACACGTTGATTACTTAATTTATTGCAGAAGTATGACCCTTTGTTTGACTTATTCATCTACTTCAGTGATAGTTCTAGTATGTATGTTATTATTTGTTCTTGCACTTATTTTTTTTTTATATTTTACTCTTTTCAGATCATTCTGTGGTTTTGAGACCTGATATGTCAAGGACGTCTAGAGCAGACTAGAGGAGATATTGATCCAGAGATGCTTGCTGACATTAACTAGAAATTCAAAAATGTAAATTGAAAAAAAATAAAATCTTGATATATTTTAAAATAGTGTTTATTTATCCTTTCGGTAAATATATTAACATAATAGCGATGACGCAGTTTAGGTTATATTTTAAAATGTTAATTTAGTTGACGTCATTATTTTGCTGTTATCTATTTAATAATGAAGATTTTATAGCATGTCTACGTAATTTTGAAATAGTCAAGATTGCCGTGTGACCCTTTAAAACATGATCTAAATGCATTACTATGTATATAAATGAAGTCATTTTTTTGTTCTTTTACCTTATCACAAAAGGATGTCCCATTTATAGACATCAGCTAAATAACTGTATTTGGTTATTTAGAGCTACTACCAATGCGTATGAGAAATCGAAAATACAGAATAACTTTACTCTTATGCTATCAATCTTATGCTATCAAGTAGATTCCTCTAGTTCCTTTAAATACATCAAACATGATTGGATATAGCAAACAGTGCACTGCAAGAACTTGTCAAAGATCAATGAGCATGGAAACATTATACCACAAAAAACAGACAAGATTGGGATCACTGAGTGACCAAATAGGATACTTCTGGAAGTGATAATTGCTAAAAGTGTTAAACCAAACAAGGACAATGCAATCCATATAAATGTAACCAATCAACTTGAAAATGCACCTTAAAATCTGTGTGAAGACCTAGACATTTTTAAATTGAATGAACTATCAAAATGTCTTTCAGATTGGCTTTTAAGAAAGACAGAACAAAATACCTATTAATGTAACATTCATTAAAAACACAGATTGTTAAGTGTATTTTGAAAGTTTTTAGGTTTCATGGGATATTTAAAAGCATATAAATTTCATATGCAGCTCCTTTCATATGCTTTTCATATGATACCTTACATATGATTTTCATATGAAAGGAGCTTCATGTGATTCTCATATGATACTTTACATATGATTTTCATATGAAAGGAGCTTCATGTGATTCTCATATGATACTTTACATATGATTTTCATATGAAAGGAGCTTCATATGATTCTCATATGAAAATCATATGAAAATCATATGCATTTCATATGAAAATCATATGGAACTCCTTTCATATGAAAATCATATGATTCTCATATGAAAATCATATGAAAGGTTTCATATGAAAATCATATGTGGCTCCTTTTTGTTGATTCTCATATGAAACCTTTCATATGAAAATCATATGAGAATCATATGATTTTCATATGTGGCAAGATTGCCTGTATAGTAGGCGTGAGAGGTGTTGCATCTTATAATAACCTATCATGAACGGACTCAATAAAACCGAGTCTGCTTCTTTTCTCTGGTGTTTGTGTTTGTTGCTTCAAAGGGATCACCTTTTCCGTATTTCTTGTTAAGGCGACTGGGATTTCATTATTCATTCACTATTTACTAAACTTTGCCAGATTGTTAATATACATGTATATCGAAGTTCAAACAGGTTTCGAATAGACAAATACGAACTTAAACGAATAAGTAACACCAGAGTTACGACCTATGATTTAGTTATATATGCTATATTTTTCCCAGTAAAGACCAAATGGCCTTCATTTTTTATCTGATAGTTTACAAAATTGTGCCCAGATTGTTGATATTAGTAGTTCAAACAATTTTGAAAACCGTGAAGGTTGATCAAAATTGAAACAGTAAAACTAGAGTTACGACCCATGATTGAATTAAATATGTTATAGCTTCATCGTTAAGACGATAGGGCTAATGGTTCATTCGTCGGATTTTTACCAAACTTGGTCTGATTCTTGATATCAATTAAAGCTCAGACAAAAAGCTTTATCGTATAACTAACTTTAGACTTATTTTCCTTTAATTAATTACAAATTATTTATTTTGTTAGCGCTCTAACATCTGCATTATCCTCTCGATATTTAACAACCTCAGCCAGATTGTTGCTATTAATGAAAGCATAAACAAGGTTGAAAACCAGCTAGATAGGTTAAATAACACTAGAGGTATAGTCCTGACTATTAAGATATGTTATATTTTGCTTTGGTATGAACTTGGTCACCTGGACTGCTTCTCATTTTTCGCTACGCTATGATCTTCAGAATTATTGTTTCATCTGATTGTTATCAAACGTTTTCGGAATTTTACAAACAAACGTTAAAGGTTGATACCCAGCGATATCTGACACCCCATCACCACCAACAGTGCAGCAGCAGCTACAGCTTTTCACGCGCACACACCGCCTAACTCACTTTTGAGTTTCAAGTGTTTTAACACGAAGTAGTCCCAATTTGCACTCACGTGCAGTTACGCGGAAATTGCAGTTGTCTTTTAAAAAACGTTAGCTTAAGCCAATTTTGAATGCAAAAACAACACAGACAATGAATAAAGTAAGTTTATACGTTAATCATCCCCATAGCATTCGTTTTGACTATTATTGGCATATTTTGCATAGCCTAAATCGCTGTTCAAATGTGAAGATCGGAAATTTTGAGGTTTTTGAAACTGCAAAATTGCCGATTTCTCAAAACGGTCACAAAAAATGTGTTGTCACTAATTTGGCTTAAATTAACAGGAATGATAGATCTGTACCTCTACTACCTTTCCTGAAAATTTCGGCAAAATTCATGACTACCCATTTTTTGAGACCGTTTTGAAAGATGGTCACTCTTTTTTCTCACTCAAAACACACATTATTCAAAATGGCGGCTACAAGCTAAATAAGCAAAACTGAAAATCAATAACAGAAACGTAAAACATGAATATTTTCTACTCCCGGATATAGTTATTTCCTGCTCCGAATAAAATGTCAGTAAGTCAACCTTTAAACACTTTTTCTGCCTTTCCTTTAGCATGTTTACGGTAAAAATCAGCCGCCCAAGACGCTTATTAAAAATCACAACAGGCCAAGTCGGCAGTAATTTGTTGTGTTGATTTACGGTTGAATGAACTATGGATAATTGCAAGTGAATACTTCACAATTCCAGGATTTAATGAGCAAAAAGACAGACCTATTCATGTGTTAACTATTGTTATGGGTGAATGATGTAACAAATACTTGTAGAACATCTCCTGTCAAGGTCATGTCATGTAGACCACATGAGTCATGTCCCTTCGCCTCGATTAGGGACACCGACAACTTGGGTGTTTAGACATAAAGGAAAAACAAAGGATGAAAGGTATGTACAGCACTCGGTACTGACCCATAAATGTGGTTTATTTAGTGCATGTTCATGTTTATAGTGTCTCCGTTAAAATTTAATAATAATATAGCACTGATGTATTATTTCTATGACGAGACCCTTCCAGTGGGGTCTATGTTCACAGAAAATATGATCCAATGTTCCCCAAAAATATTTTGCTTTGTTCTCCAAAAATATTTTTCCATTTATTTTTATTATTATGTTCCCTTGTTCCCTAAAAATATTACCAATAACAGAAAATGTTCCATAGTTCCCCAAAAATATTACCAATAACAGAAAATGTTACATTGTTCCCCAAAAATAAATGGCCTTGTCCCCAAACCCCCTCTATGACCGCAGATCAGAAATGCACCGTTGCCACCTCCCATTCACCCCCCCCCCCCCCCACACCCCACACTGCCCAAAGTTTGCATATAGCTACAGCAGTACTGTAAAGGATTAACACATCTACTGTAGGGTATGTATGTATAAAAACAACAATTGATTTTCTTTCAGGGATCTTTGCAGATGTTGCCACCTTCTGTCAAGTGGCATCTCCAAGTTCCAGCTCTGAGACTTAGCCTAGCCCTGGGTAAGCTAAAGCTATAAACTTTAATATATTTGACCCCAGTGATATAGGTTAATTAAGCTAATAATATGGCAATATTTCGAGCCACCCGAGAGAGTGGAATTCAAAAAAAATGTACCTAAGCTACTCTATCTATCTTACTAGCAAATGTCAATATTTCGAGCCGCCCCAAATTCGGGAATACATTTCTGCGGTTCTTTAACGTGGTTTTTATAAATGAAGATTTATATAAGCTTGATAAGCTTGAGAAACAGTAGATTTATTTGAGTGGGAGAACCCGATTTGTACAGATTTTTTTATTATTCTCATTAAAGTAGCCATCCCGCCAACAACAGTCAAATTTTATAAACATTATGTACACTGTTTCTAAACCTACTGATGACGAAGTATATATATAACTTACATATTTTGAGAAATCAAACTCATACATACACAGTATAAACGGCTTTAACCAGCCGGACCAAACCCAGAACTGGAGTGTCGAATTACGAGTTACCATCATTTTACGGTTATTCAATCACGGGTATTCTAAGAACCTATTAATAAACCTATACTTTTAATCAGCGCATATACATTGTTATATGGATAGAGTTTCGATAAACGGTTTTCTAGTGCAATTTTGTAGTTATTTGGCGGGATAGCTACTTTAAAAAAAAAAGAGGAGAGTCTAACTATAAGTATAATTGTCCCAGCTCATTGAAATACTTTACTTTTTTGTTTGTTTTGTTGAGATATTGTGAAATTCCATCACATAAAACAATGGATACACATGATACAACATGAAAGTTTCTCTGTGCTGTTGTCACTTTACAGCGATATTATTAAAGACCGCCCCAGTTAAATTACAAATAATAGGACACTTTAAAGGGACATATGGCAATCTTGAAGATTTTGTCGAACATTAGTATCACAGTTTATTAGTCCCGTATCAATTTCACTTCAAAACTGCTTGCATATAATTAACTAAAATTTAGATGTATTATTTGTCTTCGTTATTCTACCATAGGTTTAAATATATGATTGGTGCAATAATATCAGCAATTAGTAATAATATATAAATTACACAGTTATACTATAATTATAGAGAATAATATACAGGCATTTCATATCTCATCCTTTCCGTCGATGTGTTCTTGGGAAACACACTTTCCCTTAACCTCGTCCTTCGGATGGGGACGTAAACCGGGCGGTCCCGTGTATCAGTCTATCCTCCAAGCACGTTAAGGAACAACAGGAATCTATTCGATAATAAGAGTAGGGCACGGTTCCCAGATTCCTATGTATCCTTTTCCTCTCTCTGGGGCGGCTCTAAATAACCTATACTGTGCGAAGGCCGGGCACAATATAAAAATGTAATATTTCATCTATGTGTGACCTAAAAAAATTATATACTTCAGAATATTTTGTTGATTTTAGCAGTGATGGGAGAATAATGATTAAATATTTATTTCTCGGCGGATATAATAGCTGATCTTCCATGATCGAGTGCGGATTTATTAAACGAGTTGGCAAAAATATACAATGCGCGGCTTGTCGAGCATCAAATAATGTTTAATGTTTACTGAAGAGTTTAAAAAATAATGGATGATTTTGTGAGATTCTATTTATCACACAAAAACCCATACAAGTTGATGTTAAACGTTCACATTTCTCTGTGATGTCAATTTACCTATATATTAATACCGTATTTCCTCTATTAGAAGAGCCCCCACCTGTTTTAAGAAACCTTACCGTCTTCAAAAATTAAAAGTTCCTAAAAAACGCAATGTTTTTACCGCTAATGGATTTGATTAAATTAAAAGTTTCTAAAAAACACACTGTTTTTACCGCTTATGGATTTGATTACGAGAGTTTTTTACCTTCGACACCAGTATGGTCTATGACATAAACCTTAAAGCGCTATCATCATCAATACAATTACCGCTTTTATTTATCTCGTTCCTTTCAATTTACTATTTAGTTTATCTTTTATTATTGGTTAATTCATATGCAACCAACCCGTTTTGTAATCGTCAAGTTTGACAGAAATGTGTATCATATAGATGCAGAGTGATGACCGTAATATACTCGGTACAGTCATGTTTTGGTTAAGTCAATACCGGTGTAACAGTAAAAGATCGCCGTACAGTAATTCTATAAGGAAACAGTCCGGGGAAAGGAGGTGAAATATATTGAAAATTTGTATCATAATATTAGCCCCCCCACCCCTTCGCACTTTCCATAGTGCCCGGGAGCTACTGTTAGAGGAAATACGGTATATACGACAGCCAAAGTTAAAATCCTTTTAAAAATAACAGGACACTCTGTTGATTCATGTGAAATTCCATGCATATATCATATGGCTTATATATTTTGTACCACCAATCCATCCACCAATCCATCCTTTTTAACAACTTGTTTTGTTCATTTCAGAGACGCATCATCTGGTTTCCAGATGCCCTTCGTTCTTCAAATACCAATGCAACCCTGGAAGACGTGGATTTAACCAAAAAAGTTGACAATACTGTGATCGCAAGATTCTAAACTCAAGGAAATATATTCATTTTATTAGGCCAAATCAGAAACGCGGTTAATTTTTCTTCGGCCTTATGCGTTACAGTATATACTTGTTACTGCATATCCCGCTCGAGATGTGTTCGTCTGATCATGATGGTGACTTCAGTTTGGCAATTCCGAGGACTAAGCAGACATTATTTTTTTAAAAAACCAAAATGAACATAATTATACCTCACAGAGACTATAATATGTAAAGCTGTTAAAAAACACCTAATGTATACAATGTCATACATTGACAGTAGATGCTCACATTCAAAAAAACTTTTGGTGTTTTACATCATTTTAACACATTTTAGGCCATATATGACATTGATTTTTTTGTTGTAAGTATGTTGTAAGTATGAAGTAAATTTCATTATTGTTGTATTTAATAGATTTTTAGTTTATAAAAATAATATATATAAAATATTGTATTATTTATTCTTTGGTTCAGTTGGATCTACATTGTATGTAAAAAAAGTTTCCATTTGCGTACAGTCATGCATGTATCTGAAACTGAAAAACTGCCTTTTGGGAACACAAGGTCATTTTAATTTATTTATTGTTTATTCAAGCTTTTGAAATAGATCTTTTGTAATTAAAGTGACACATGGGCCGATGATGGCAATCTTGAAGTGTATATCGAGCACTGAATTTGAAATTAGCATCTCGAAACATGTTTTGCTGTACTTAGCGGTACTCGTCTGATAAAGCAAATGTCACTGGTCTAGCCTGGTCAAGTAAAATTCATTGGGTTGAAGAGTGCATAAAAAATATCCGCATGACGGATATATTCATATGAGAACTGAACACTTATTTTTGTGTCTACTGCTTAGGATGGCAGACACTTATCGATCACTTTGTCATGCTTTAACCTGCAACCTAACCTTGGCAATCAATTGAAAAGTATTTTAATTGTGTTCATGAAACTTCACCAACGTCTTCATCTCAATGGATGTTGTTACACATGTGCAATACCTCTGACTTTCATTTTGGCAGGTTATGCCCTATTTATCAGCCTAACCTGCAACCTAACCTTGGAAATAAGCAAACAGCACTGTCAGCAGGCGAAGCAAGTGTTCATGGGTGATGGAACACACTTCTAGTTCAAGGTCGACTTAGTGACCGCTTCCCACTAATAACAATCTGGAAACTGATATTTCCATGTCTATACTAGTTTGACATATTAACCCGTTATATTTGTTTTGTCAAGTGTCGGTGTAGCGGACAATGCGGTGCACTTAAAAACTTAAAAGCACAGGATCCGGGTTCAAGACAACGGCGCCACTGAGTTTCTTCAGTGTGTTTAGCCTCGTCCATCGTAAGCGGACATAAATCCTCCTATCTGAAGTTAATATATCGAAGTCTATTCTCCGAGCATGTTTAATAAGCAAAAGTAGGAGTAGGGCGGTTTCCGCGATTCTAATGAGACACCTACCCTGACCAGATCCGCATTTTTTATTTTTTTTATGGGTGGGATGGGTGATGGTGGTGGTGAGGGATAACCAAATAAATTGGACTGCAGCTTTGTTTTAGTATATTTTGATGTTAAATATGGCTGCATATGGTGATACTCTCCAATAAAAAATAAATAAAAAAACATTAGCGGGTGGCCAGTTGAGTTCCATAATTCCAGATTGGCCATCAAAATTCACAACGAGAAGCTGAACAGCGGTCAGCCTTTTTAAATATAGGCTACAGACTACTTTTCAGACTTAGTGTGAGCCCCTTCACCGAATACCGAATACGCACCTGTAGACGTTCAATGACTTTACACTCGTTATATTTTTTGACCGACAGTGCCGAGTCGAACATTTTATCGTTTTAGCGTGTAATTTTTATAAAGAAATACCATGATGTTCGTAACATGTAGTACACGCCATGTACTATTTAAGCTTAAACAACATATTTTTAGTATCTCCTTGTATTTCATTAGAAAAGAACACGAGTGTTACCATTTTTAAACGCATTTTAACAATGACATCTCTTACGAGTTACTTCCCCTCGCTTCGGAATTTTAAATGGGTGAATCTCGAAATTTCTCGCGCAGTAAAGCATCTAAAAGTCAATACAGCTGAAGATGACGAAACTTAAAAGGGAACTAAAATTTTAATCATGTAATCTTGTTACAATCTTCCAGATTACGCGTTTAAAAAAAAGAAAATGGCGGCTGTTTCACTTTTTTTTGACGTTGACGGAAAATGACGTACTACTTTCCGTTGTCATGTGTTGCTATGATAAGTGGACGGCGGAGCTAAAAACCACTCTGCTTCCCACCTGCAAATGTGTGAAAAAGATCAGTGAAAGAAAAATGAACGTCCAGCCTTTATCCAGTAGAAGAGCGATACAGGGTGTATTGGGCCTGTTGTTTTTATGTTACGATCTCTATTAATTATTTATAACGAAACAAATCATTAGCAATTTTAATGGATCGTTAAGTGCAAAACATTGCATTTTAACGACATTTTTCTTTTACATTGTAAAGCTTAATATTTTGTTATTTCATAGCGAAAGTATTGATTAAGAATTATTGCGCTGAACATGCTTTTCAACGACGTAATGACGATCAGAAAAGGTCATACAGAGCGTGACACGCAACAAAAACAAGAATAAGTTGGATGCTTGAATGGTGTTTACGTCATAATTAACACATATTTGGACATATATAACGGTCGATTATTTTGTGGTAGAGGCAGATCACCTATTTTCCTGGGTAGAACCAGTATCAGGACTGTATACTATCCGTAGTCGACACTTTTTCACTTGACAAGTCGAGCTCCCACTGGGATTCAACCCCGTAGCGATGAGAGGCGAGAACGCTTTAGACTCTGCCACAAAATTGTTCATTACTTAAGTACATTATTTAATTTTTAAAATATGTATCACACATAATCTCATAAATTAAACCACATACAAGGTCCCTAACATTTAAAGGATGGGTCAAGGATTTGCAACTCTGGATCCGTCAGTTTCACGAATATATGCATGTCACATCTCTTAATATGTTTCATTGAGTATTGTCTGACAAATGTGTCACACTTCTTGGCAAACATTCTATGCACTTGAACTTTTTCCCGAAAAGTAACGATTTATTCTGATTAAGAAGCAATAGATTGTTTGCTAGGCATGGCTCTTATTACAGTGGAAGTGAGTTTTTTCTGCCAGTATGGTGCGAAATAGAAAAGCATAATTCCTTAAGCAGTAAAATTAATACTATATTTTGTATTCTGTTTCCCTTCATGTTTGACACTGATTTACCTGTTTGTCAAACATATTGTTCTCATTCATGGATGGACTGGACATAAGCATTTCATAACATGTAATGTTGTGTCCGACACATTTCATAACATTTAATGTTGTGTACGACACACCGCCTGTTGCCTATATCTCATTTCTATCATTCCATGAGATATGGGCTATAAACAAACATAATTACAATACTTCGACAAGTAACATGTGACATTGAATATGAAAAGCGACACAATCTTAATGATACAAAAATATAAATTTCGATTAAATTGGAACGTGTTTACGGAAAAGATCACATTCACGAGCTAACATTTCGACATAATCAATGCCCGTCCGAAACCATTACGTGTTCCCAACTAAATTTCATTAAGCGATGGGAAAGCTTATATTAAGAGGATTTTTATAGCAGATATTTCGACAATAAAACACGTTTAGAAACACGTTTTACTTAACAATTGCGATAACCCGTTTAACAGGACCTATTAAATGTTTTAATTTGCAATATGCGAACCTTTTAACCCGAAATTAAGGTTTTATTTCATACCCCAGCTAAGCCCATTTTCCCTTCTCGGAGAAGGGGTTGGATGGGGTATGAAAGTTAATACTCGGACAACGTAATGCCATCAAATCCAGTATGTTGAAAATCGGAAAATGTTATATAAATGTATAACGTACACAATATTTTAATAAAACAAGCGCAATTACTCCGCATGTTTTGTAATAACGATTGTTACACTGCAATTTGTGAACCTGTAATGAGTTTGGCATAAAAAGTTCTTGGCCGTGGCTTCTCTACAACACACAATTTATGGGAACTCCTGTAAAAAAAAAAGTGAAATATGCTGATAAAACACATACCGAGAATCAAAGTTCGCTTTAAGATACACACTTCTTAATATTTGTAGGAAATAATATAAAAAAAAATTATGTTTGACTAATTTATTGCAAATATTCCGTCCATAATAAAATGAAACAGGGATAATCCTAAATTACCTCCATATCAATTAAATATCTTTTGAAATTCAAGTAACTGTACTTCAGCGTTAACATTTAACGTTTTTGTAAATTTCATTTTGTATTTGTAATTCTAATAAAACATGATGTCAAAAATAACTTGTTGGTATGTTTTAGAATTAGAAACCTCGACAGCTGCACTAATAGTACTAAACAAAATGCCTAAAAGTTCAAATTTATTAGTATTATATATTGTTTTCTAAGAAAACAGAACGGTTTGAAATCTTTAAAATGTGTTCATGCAATCTGAGCAGACGATTTAAGCTCAATAATTCGCGGTTCAACTGTACCTCCAATCGAGCTTGAAATACACAAAACAATTATTGACAAATTCTTAGGGTGGTACTTAGGAATTTCGAGTAGTAGTATATATTCATTACAATGATATGATTATTTCTTGATTCTAGTTAGAGCTATGCGTATTTCCTTCAAAACGAAAAGATGGTTAAAAGCTGTGTGCAATTTGTGCAACTATTCTTATCAATGCATATCAGCCAACTTTAATACCATAAATAATGCATACACTTATATGACATTGTCTGTTTGCTTATTCAATCAGAGTTATGGTTCTTGTCTTTCTTCAACAAAAAATGCGGTTAAAATGTATGGGACAAGTTGCTAATAACTGCAATCAATTTCGGACAAATTGTGTATGGAGTTTTACGATCGTAGAAAACATATTCAGTTCAATGATAGGGAACATTCGTCATTTTAATCAGAGTTACGGCCCTCTTGTCCTCTAAGAATATTCATAATTGCGTATGAGTTATTATAACAGTCATAAAATGAAGATTTATATGGTACTAGATAGTCAGGGCATGTATATCAATCCCAGAATTATATCTGACATCAGAAGGGAATTTCAAAATATATTCAATTGATATGGATGTAATTTAGGATTTAGAATATGAGCCTGACAATTTTTCACTACCATCTCAGGTGGCAAATTCCTACTGGGACCATGTTATGGAGTATATTGTAGAGAAAGAAAAAATCCATGATAGCAGTGCCAACAGAGTAGCTGTTTCCAGTTATGAGAGTTATCTCCACTTTTTAAATAAAAATCAGGTTTCTTTAAAAAAAGAAATCTATGAAACCTTAAGTGCTAGAAGTCTGATATTTTGCTTTTGGCCTGCTACAAAAACAACTTAAAATGGTGGCCCTGTGGTCATATTTGGCCCCGTCCCAGTGGCCACACATATTTACAGTTATATAGGACAATCTCTTAAAAAAACACCCTTTCTGGAATAACAAGAGCTAGTCGTCGATTATTTTAGTCCTCTACCAAATTTCCTAAAATGGTGACCATGAAGTCATGTTTTGCTACACCCCAGGGCACACATATTTACATAGAGTTATATATAAACATCTTTAAAAACAATCTTCTCTGAAACTACCAGAGATAGTCTAATATTTTGATGTAGCATAAGCTTATATGATTCTCTACTAAGACTGTTCAAATTGACACAAGTTTTGTCCTGGCCTGTGGGTCGCACTATAACATTGAGTAAAGCCATTTGTTGCAACGCTAAATGTAAAAACGTCACTAAATATATAAACGTCGCTAAATGAAAAACATTTTGTCGCTAAACGTAAAAAGGGTGGCTAAATGTAAATGCAAACGTCTTTAAATGTAAATGAACAAGAAACATAGGTGACACACTACGTCAGCTCGATGAGTGGACACAGTTTTCTCCATATCCACAGCCACGTAGTTGACACAATACGTCAGCTCAATGTGTGGACACAGTTTTCTGTATTTCCACAGCCACGTAGAGTACACACTACGTCAGCTAGATGAGTGGACACAGTTTTCTCCATAACCACATCCACGTAGTTGACACACTACGTCAGCTCGATGTGTGGACACAGTTTTCTCCATATCCACAGCCACGTAGATGACACACTACGTCAGCTCGATGTGTGGACACAGTTTTCTGTATTTCCACAGCCACGTAGAGTACACACTACGTCAGCTAGATGAGTGGACACAGTTTTCTCCATAACCACAGCCACGTAGATGACACACTACGTCAGCTCGATGAGTGTGACACAGTTTTCTCCATAACCACATCCACGTAGATGACACACTACGTCAGCTCGATGAGTGGACACAGTTTTGTCCATATCAACAGCCAAAATAAGGACCAACAAGAGGTTTAAGATATAAAATAAAGCCATATGTAACTGTCGATGAACATATTGATAGGCCTCCGTAGTAGATGTAGCGGAGTGTGGGAACTGCGGACTACCGGAGTAGCGGAGTGTCGGTACTGCGGAATTGCGGTGTTTTCCGACGCTCCGCTACTCACTATATGTTCTATATGCAATTAGCGGGTCTCCCAATACTGTATTCAGTAATGTTAAATAAGCCGTAAAATAACATTAAACTGCTTAAAGTCGGTATGTTATAATTAAGTTTACAAGGTAAACGTATTTTTATTATAACAATATGATGTATATCATTACTTTGCAGAAACTTCGCTAAATTGCGAAAAGCTTTTATCAATGTGTTTTCGAGGTAGTAGATCTTCCGAATGTTATGTAGAGAAAATGGGAACATCGACAAAAATGTGAATTCTCGTTCAGAGACGGTTAGAAAATGCGATTTGATTATGACTATTAGGTAATTAAGAGTCACTCTAAACAATACTCTCTTCTGTTGATTTGTTATTAGGAAGATATAAACTTGACTAATACGTAAGAAACATATTACCATGTATTAAGTTCTTCGGCAAATATTGGGCGCGGATCCAAAGAGGTGGATGCTGGAAAACACATACATTATATCATGGTTAGCTCTCAATATTTTTCACAAAAGAGTGCATGTCCCAAAAGCCTGATACACTTAATGAAGCCCCAAAAGGCTTAAACAAAAGAGGGCATGGTCCAAAAGCCTTATACCATTAATGAAGCCCCAGAAGACTTAAAAGGTTTATTCAAAACTCTAAATATAAAGTAAAATGTTTCTTCATTTAATAACTTGAAAGAAAGTTATTTATTTTCTTAAGTTTACAATAGTGTGGTAGCCGAACTAGGCGTGATGCACAATCAGTAATGCCCAACCCAAAGGCTTAATATATCATGCTGTAATCCCGACCCTGGGAAACAGTGGTAAGTATTACATTGAATTTTATTAATTATAAAATTGTTAATTATCATTAACTTTGATTTTACTGAATTGAAAGATTTGCTCACGGACATATTTCAGGAATCAAAATAACATTCTGATAAAGCCACCGCCAATTACACAAGGCTCTGGGAAAATCAGTTGTATGATGAGTATTTGGTACATCAAAAAGCGGAAAATGATGAAGCCATGCTCGTATTTCATCATGTTTCATACTTCTGGCTTAATAAAATCATGCTTAAAGATTATAGCTTTTATATGATGCACAGAACATAAGTTCAATCCAGTCTGCGTTGCTATAATGTACACGTGGAACCGACGCATTTAAAGGAACAATGTTGGAATCAAATTTGTAATGTAAAATGTATTGTTTATCATTATGGGGCATTCCGTTTTGTACACTGGGGAGGACCTATACATTTTAATTTCGAACGTTATATGTTTCAAAGACGTTATCTTTTTTTAAATAAGGGTTGATTCTCATTTATACTGAGTTGGCATAGCATGCGTAGGTTGTAGATCGGGGGTTAAAACAACACAAGAGGACATTACGTGGTCCCGCTTTAATTCCATTAAGCGACTAGAAAGCTTATATTTGCAAGATTATTCGACAGATATTTCGACAATACAACACGCTTATAAATATTTTTTACTGAAAAAAAAAATACGATAACCTGTTTAAAATTGCCTATTAAATATTATAATGTTACAATATGCAAACATTTTAAGCCGAAATTAAGGTTTCATTTATTACCCCAGCCACCCCACGTTTTTGCCTCTTGGAGAAAGGGTTGGATGGGGTATGAAATGTAATATTCGGACCACGTAATGGGTTAACTATTAACTATTGTCCTTCACGAAATAGGGAAGAAATCAAGTCGTTTATGAACTATTTCATGAAACTGCATCACAGAGTGTGTAGCCACTGTAGTTCCTAGTTAGTATATTGAACGTTTTCCGATTTTTAGCGAGCAAGATTTATTTAACAGGGCACAGGTTTCATATAACAATGCTTTGATATAATAATGCCAAATTCGTATACAATCATAAAATGCTTTTAAATGCAAATCAGTAGTAGTTTTACTTACTGTTCCTTTGGGATAATCAAGCCCAATATGTGTGTCTTTAAAGTAGAATTCCACTTAAGCTGGTGATAGGGGCCGTGAGAGGTTTTTCAACATATATTATAATATTACCTCTCATGAACAGACTCAATAACACGAGTCTGCTACTTTTCTCTCTTGTTTGTGTTTGTTGCTTCCAAGAGATCCCGTTTTCCTTATTTATTTAAATTCGCCCTAACGTTTGCTTAGTGCTGTGTGGCGATTGTTAAAACTCACCGACTACAAATAAGTAGTGTTATTATTTACTGGTCCTTTAGGAATGATGATTTGTGGCTTTAAAACAGAATACCACTTAAGCCGGTGCTAGGAGGAGTGAGAGGAGTTGCATCTTATATTACCTCTCATGAACAGATTAAATAAAAGGGAGTCAGCTACTTTTCTCTCTTGTTTGTGTGTGTTTCTTCCAAGGGATCCCCTTTACAATATTTGGATAATAGGGTGTATAAGTATCTTCATCAGGCGGGTCTTGAGGTTACACACATGTCAACGTTCATTTTTCGTATTAAGTCCATAACTCCTAAACTGATATAGGTAATAACGTGACATTCGCTGTTTTTGCTTCTTCTGATCAATTGAAGACATTTAATAACATTTACCATATACAAATAACCCTTTTTTATCTCCGGAATTAGGATAGTCTATTGCTTTGAAAAAGCATGCCATATAGGCGTAATATGCATTTGAAAATAACACCAAGTACACGGTGCAGATCGCATGTATTTTGTTGACAATACGGTGACAACTTCAAAATAATCTGCCTCCTTTAACACTGTGTAGCTTTCGAATTTAAGCACGGTGTAGTGTACCAACTAAATGATTTACTTGAAGTGAATGTATGAATTTACCCACATAGTACTTTATACAAAAGAAATACGATTTTGAGCAAATATAGCAACACAAGTAATAGTAATAAAAAATAAACCTCTTCCTTTGTTCGTACGTTGGTTAAACTTTAATCTGGGTTTAAACTTATACAAGGAGTGTATTTATGCATTATCTCAGATTAAATTTAAGCAATATACGAATAACTGGTCTCTGACTGTAAATTTGAGTGTGTATTTATATTCACACTGAACCTCTGTATGTGCTCTCGATGAAATATATAAGTAATTCACTAAATGACAACACATTACTTCAAATAAAGAATATTTTTCTTTTTTATCCTTTCTGGTGTTCGTAACTGAGACGAGATAGAAACCTATATGTCTATATATGAGGACTTGAGAGAAGACGTCTAATGCACAAAATTGTTTGAAATAGCATATTCGGTCTAACACCAGAGCTTTAAGCTTAATTGCCAGACATGCAACAATACGTGCATAGAGATACATAAAACAAGAGCACACGTTGTGTAGGATGACAGTGACAAATACAACTGTGATTTTTCGGAAAAGATATTCATCACCAAATGTGTCAGCAACGTGTATTTTAACCAGAAAGATGTATAAGAGGACCATTTAAAGGCTTAGTAACAGCTGCCTTTCTTTCAGCAAAGCATACATATGGAGGACGCAGAAAAACACAACCGGGATCATAGATATATATTTTACATAGTATACATACAACAAGTAATGTGATGGTGAACTTGTAAAACGGAAGAAAGATATGTTTTCAACATAATAACGTGTCGATGTGGGCAGTACAATATTCATATATCAATTAGTCCATCCAGTAAACTGTCGTCCGTATTGATCAACCGTTTGGTTCCAAATTATTATTATTTTATTTAAAATGAATATGAATGCCCTTTTTTCCACTAACTTAAAGAGTGTTTACACCCAGAGTATAACATATAACAACACCAACGATTACAATAGAACGATTGCTTTTACTAGTTTTATTTTTATCAGCGGCTTAATACACTCAAGTGATATGAAAACGCAACACGGGAATTTCCGCTATATATTGTATATACTGCACATTTAATTGCACATAATATTCCAAAGAAATCCCAAGATGTTTTTTAAAAAGAAAGTTGCATTTAACTAGAGAAAGGACACAATTGTGATGTTGTAGACGTTTTAATCACACTACACTTTGTAACAAGAACTTCATAAATGTTGAAGTAGCTCTTTGAAAAATTGAGCTAGTTCAGTACTGTATTTAACGTAAATAGTTTGCAAAATGTTGCATCCTAAGTTTGCTCACATGATTGAGCCAAACGCGTACTCTGTGAATAATGAAACATTGAAGGAATACTATTTGCTGTATTATTTGTTGTTTTAGTATTTTTTCCAAAAGGAAAGGTCTTACGTAGCCATGTACCATTCGATTAAAAGCAGCATATTGTACATACAATATATAGCGGAAATTCCCGTGTTGCGTTTTCATATCACTTGAGTGTATATAATTTATAATTAATACTATGTTAATAAATGGCGATATATTGGTTTAAACATATTACAACAATACACAATATTTGTACACAAAATCAAAAGGATCAGAACTAAAGATAAAAGCTTATAGAGTCCTTATCCACTGGTTGAATATGGTAAGGATAAGATAGCGGTAAATTTGAAATATAAATATGCGTGTATCAATCGATAGAACTAATTCATGGAGTGGCAAAAGGAAAGAAAAAAATATTAGTAACAATTCATGGAATAAGACAAATTAATCGATTTACATTAGAGAATGCAGAAACAAAGATAACGAAAATAGTGTGGGAATGAATTAAGAAAAGTAGAGAAATGTAGTGAGGAAAAACCTAAACAAAAGAAAAAGAAAGACGGGATTCGCATAGAAGACATAACCGCTAGGTTTTGGGCGTTTAGGAGAACACCAATGAAACAAGTTCGACTACTTGGTGGTGGACCCTTTTACAGTTCACAACTATGCTTTCCTCTGTAATTGTGCGGTGACCGGACAGGCTGTGGACCCTATGATGACGCCTACCTAAAGCCCATTGGGACGGTGGCGTTTGAGTTTGTCGATGATCTTTCATGTCGTGCCCTTAATGGTTTATTCTCTTGTTGCTCTGGCTTCTGCCAAGTCATTGAGTACCGTCATTGTGGCTTTCTAGGCTATTGTGTTTTTTGTATTATATTTACACGAGCATATTTGTGTTTTATTTATATTGCCTATTGATGCTGCCTTGTTGGTTAGAGATTAGATCATTGCGGGGATTTCTTTTTTTACACTGTCCTGATTTATTGGGATGACAGTAGGGTAAGTGTGAGGTTTGGTGCACCCTAGAACCGGTTTAAACACTCAGTGGCCTACTTTGCCACTGACCAAACCAATCCGGGAGCCCTATTGCCAGCCCTCTTTGCGTTTGTGATGTCGTTTGCATTTATTATTACTTTTGCCTTCTTGTTTGTCTGTTTGCGTGTTTGTTTCTGTGTTTTGTGGTTGACTGTCCTCCTTGAATGCTACTTTCCCTGTCCGATTTTTTTATATTTCTTTGCCTGCATCTCCCTATATAACCTAAAACCGTTTACTAGACACTTTTTTATTTCTGGACCGCTTTAAATAAATTTGAATTCACATCGTATGAAAGGCTTAAGTCGCCAAATAGTACATTATTTAACGAAACAGTGCAGAGTAGATTCAGTTCCTGTAATAGGGTCACACGTAAATAGTATCGTATAATGGACATTCAAAGATAAAATGGTTAGTACTTTCGATTCTAACACATCTACAAAGAGGAGATTCGACGATGCATTTATTGAATAAGGGCTCGTTCAAATAACTACAATAATTGTAAACGTGCATGGAATGGACTGGAATATTTGTGCTCTTCTATTTCCCGTGCATTAATATTTAGGAATTTGAATTTTGTCGCGATTGAGGTATTGCTTAAGGGTAATAATAAAGCTGGAGTTACGTGCATCAACTGGGAGAGTGTTCCATTCTCGAATAGCAGAAGGTAAGAAAGATGTGGAATATAATTGTGTACGAGAGAATGGTACTTGGAAGTCATCTGAATTTATTATCATATAATTTGATGCTGCATTGTTTCCCAAGCAACATCATTGTAAAGGTCGTGGATAGATACCAATTGTGTTGCCCCTATGACTATACGTGCAGCTTCGTTTTGGATTTTATCAAGGTATTGTTTTTTATAATTGGTACAGTTGTCCCAGATGACGTCACCGTATTCTAATAGATGTCTGATGAAATATAAATATGCGTGTATCAATCGATAGAACTAATTCATGGAGTGGCAAAAGGAAAGAAAAAAATATTAGTAACAATTCATGGAATAAGACAAATTAATCGATTTACATTAGAGAATGCAGAAACAAAGATAACGAAAATAGTTTGGGTATGAACATGATGAATTAAGAAAAGTAGAGAAATGTAGTAAGGAAAAACCTAAAAAAAAAGAAGAAAGACGGGATTCGCATAGAAGACATAGCCCCTAGGTTTTGGGCGTTCGACTTGCCTGCATCTCCCTATATAACCTAAAACCGTTTACTAGACACTATGTATTTCTGGACCGCTTTAAATAAATTTGAATTCACATCGTATGAAAGGCTTAAGTCACCAAATAGTACATTATTTAACGAAACAGTGCAGAGTAGATTCAGTTCCTGTAATAGGGTCACACGTAAATAGTATCGTATAATGGACATTCAAAGATAAAATGGTTAGTACTTTCGATTGACACCTCAAGCAAGGTTCTCATAGACCTCTTTAGAAATATCTGGCAAAATGAGACCATCCCCGATGATTGGAACAAAGGCCTTATTGTGAAGCTTCCCAAGAAGGGCGACCTCCAGAATTGTGACAACTGGCGTGGCATCACACTGCTCTCAGTCCCATCCAAAGTCTTCTGTAGAGTTCTTCTACGCAGAATTGATAAAGAAATTGATCGCAAACTTAGACAAGAACAAGCAGGATTCAGGAGAGGAAGAGGATGCACAGACCAAATCTTTACACTAAGAAACATCATAGAGCAGTGCATCGAATGGACCACCCCTCTGTACATCAACTTCATAGACTTCAAGAAAGCATTCGACAGCGTACACCGAGATACCCTATGGAAAATCATGTCATCCTATGGAGTTCCACTGAAAATGGTTGCGCTGATGAAGCTGTTCTACAGGAAGTTTGAATGCAGCGTCATTGTAGACGGACAACTGTCAGAATAGTTCCCTGTGAAGTCTGGTGTGCGGCAGGGCTGTATCATCTCCCCGATCCTCTTCCTGGTCACCACCGACTGGATCATGCGAAAAACAACAGCAGATAAACCCAGAGGCATCCAGTGGACCCCCTTCTCCCAGCTCGAAGACCTCGACTTTGCCGATGACCTTGCTGTAGTCTCTACAAAATTCAACCATCTTCAAGAAAAGACCAACAGGCTGAATAGCTTTGCAATGCAGGTGGGCCTTAACACCAACCCGTCAAAGACCAAAGTTATGTGCATTAACACCAACCCTACTGAACCAATCACAGTCAACAATGAGCCACTTGAATATGTCCAAAATTTTACGTATCTCGGAAGCCTCATCAGTAAAGACAATGCCGCACAAAAAGATATACAAGCAAGGCTTGGAAAAGCCAGAGGAGCATTTGGCAGATTAAAGACAATCTGGAAATCTAGGCAGTACAGCACCAATACAAAGTTACGACTATACAACAGCTTTGTCAAACCAGTCCTGCTGTATAGCTCAGAATGCTGGCGAGTTACCAAGGGCGACATGAAGAAGATTAGCGTCTTCCACAATGGTTGCCTGAGGAGGATATGCAGAATATTCTGGCCCATGAAAATCACCAATGAAGAACTGTACAAGAGGACAAAGAGCCAAAACGTGGTCACTGAGATCAAACGCCGCCGCATCCGTTGGCTTGGACACGTTCTTAGAATGGACCAGGACCGTATCCCAAAGACTGCATTGAGATGGACACCACCAGGCAGAAGAAAACAAGGACGCCCTAAAATAACATGGAGACGCACCATACTAACTGAGCTGAAGGAGATAGGTTTGACATGGGGCGAGGCGCAACATGCTGCAAGCGACCGAGCCAAGTGGAGGCAAATCGTTGATGCCTTATGTCCCATCAGGGACGAAGAGGATTAAGTAAGTAAGTACTTTCGATTCTAACACATCTACAAAGAGGAGATTCGACGATGCATTTATTGAATAAGTGTTCGTTCAAATAACTACAATAATTGTAAGCGTGCATGGAATATTTGTGCTCTTCTATTTCCCGTGCATTAATATTTAGGAATTTGAATTTTGTCGCGATTGAGGTTTTGCTTAAAGGTAATAATAGAGCTGGAGTTACGTGCATCAAATGGGAGACTGTTCCATTCTCGAATAGCAGAAGGTAAGAAAGATGTGGAATATAATTGTGTACGAGAGAATGGTACTTGGAAGTCATCTGAATTTCTTATCATATAATTTGATGCTGCATTGTTTCCCAAGCAACATCATTGTAAAGGTCGTGGGTAGATGATACCAATTGTGTTGCCCCTATGACTATACGTGCAGCTTCGTTTTGGTATTTGTCAAGGTATTGTTTTTTATAATTGGTACAGTTGACGTCACCGTATTCTAATAGATGTCTAATGAAAGAAGAGTAAATAATTTCTAAAGATTTCCGATCAAGCTAAAATTTGAATTTTCGAATGATATTAATGCGTTTCTATGCCTTATCTTTTACATATTCAATGTGTGAATGCTAGTAACAGTCGTTCGAGAGATTGATACCAAGGTGTTTTGGAGGATACTTCGGATTTTTGTTAATTTTTACATTACAAGGAGTGGTTGTTGAGGTGAGTTTTTTTTTGCGAGATATTAACATGGGTTTGGTTTTAGAAGGGTTAAAATTAACTTAAATTAAATTCTCCGCCCATTCAGTATATATGACGTCACTATCCTTGTCAATAATAAGGTACACACTTGTATCGTCAGCAAATAAGCGAATCAGATCTTAGTGCTGCCGGAAACATAGAAAAAACACAACTCTCTCTCTCTCTCTCTCTCTCTCTCTCAAACCACTTCATATCCAATGTTTTTTAACTTAACAGAACGAATTAAAACTGCATGTAGTGGGAATTATTTGGTTGTTATCCACAGCAGTGATGTTTAAACAATCCAATATTTAAACTCCAAAATATCACATATATTGTTTCAACTGTCATGTATTCATATCATTATGTTAAGGAAACAGATTTATACAAGCTTATATAGCTTCCTTCTGAATCCTTTTCACATGTTTGTAACATCTTCGAATGTCTGTATAATAAGCAATGTATATTGTAAAACATTTGTGAATAAAATATTGTTTAAACTAAATAAGCGAATGTTTGAATTGATATTTGAAATGATGTCGTTAATATATACAAGGAAGAGAAGGGGGCCCAAAATGAAACCTTGTGGAACACCGGCGTTCAATTTGTTCGATTTCGATTTTTGTCCGGTAATAACCACACGTTGTCGTCTGTTACTAAGATAGTCAGCAAGACGTTTAATAATATGACAAGAAATAGCTGCAGCCTTGAGTTTGACCAAGAGACCTTTGTGCCAAACACGATCAAAAGCTCTACTTATATCAAAGAATATTTCTTGGACTTCCCTTTCGACGTCAATTGTCTGACAAAATGAGTTGTACAAGTATCTCAGTTCGTTAAAAGTAAATATAACGGATGTATTTGCTTTGAAAACAGAACATATATATTTATTTGTAAAGTGATGTGAAACAGCTAGCAAATAGGTTACATGTCCATTGTTCAATATACACAATAGTACAGTAAATACAAACATGGCCTTTCATATATGTACCAGCTAAGTTAAGCTACACTCATTTTACTGTCATGAACATCAACAACATTGGAACTCAATCCTGTTTTTTATCATAGCGATATATCTAACATAATTCGAAGTATACGAGGTATATATAAAGAACGCTACACAATTGTTTTTGACGGATTTGATGTTCTTCCTGCTTTAATTTTAAGAAGTATATATTCTTCTATAATACATGATATAACATGTGTTTAAACCTATTGACAAAGGAATAAGGCGTGTGGAATCATTATGCACACTGTGCGAACAATATATACTAATATATTGACAATTCTTAACCATCTTCAAATGAAAAGTCACGCCTTTCTAACGTGTGCAAAATATTAGTCTAGTGTCACTGCTTTTTGGTGCTTGCTCTTACTGTTTGTAGGCATCTTACTGGCTTCTGGGTTCTGTTTTTAAAATGTTACGGAGTTTTCTTTTCTTGGCCCCACGATTTCATTCGGAGCATTCGTAACTAGGGTTCCTGAAATTAAAAATATTAGGTTGCTCTGTAGCCTATAATGTGAGGATAAATTCGCAATAATAATCAAATCTATGTTCTGAATAATAGCGACAATGATTTTCTGTATTTCAGCCCCTCGATTCTTGTTGCGAGAAACTTATAAAATTTCTAAGACATGATCGATACATAACTGGAAACAAATGCTCATTAATTTTACAAAAGCATGCACAAAAAATCGAGCAGTAACCAAATTCAATATTGCTGTGTTCAATAACCAATTATTTAAGTTAATTTTGACGCTATAGAACAAGATCAAACAGCAATGCGTTAAGTATTGTTTACACTACCCCTTTTCTAAATTTGAAAGCTACACAGTTTTAAAAGAGGCAGAATATGTTGAAATCGACACAGTTTGTCAACAAAATGCATGTGTTCTGCACCGTGTACTTGGTGTTATTTTCAAACGCATAATACGCCTCAATGGCAAATAACAGACTATTCCATTGTACGTAGGATATATACATTAGGTTATTTGTATATCGTGCATGTAATTAACTGTTTTCAATTTAATAAAGAAACTCATGGTCAAATTTGGAGTCCAAATTGTAATAATATTATTCTGTTTCAAAACATATTTTTTTATAATCTAGAATCTGTAAACACCTACTATTAGTATAATATATAAAATATAGTGCCATGTGTACTTCCAAATGTCACCGAGATTGAAAAAAAACAAAAACAGGTCGCGTTAAAGTGGTTCGATTATCTCCGCCTATAAACTCGATATAAATGGACTTGTGGTGATCTAGATTTCATTTTATGACGCAGCTTGTGTATATATTGAATGAACATTTATATGCATTGGTCAGTCCCAAGTTACTGCTTAGCAAATTGAGTAGTTTATTCCCCATTAGTTGATGCAATAAGAAATATCCCACCTTTATTATCTAGTAGTTTGATGTAAAATAAATATCATTCAGTTTTCAAACGCTTTACTATAATAAAAATAAATGGAACGGAATTCATTCTCAAAATATCTTGTTTAACTATGTTGACTAACATGTTAATAACTCAAAGATATGTTCTTGACAAAGGGAATAAAAAGTCGCAATAATAATCAAATCTATGTTCTGAATAATAGTGACAATGATTTTCTGTATTTCAGCCCCTCGATTCTTGTTGCGAGAAACTTATAAAATTTCTAAGACATGATCGATACATAACTGGAAACAAATGCTCATTAATTTAACAAAAGCATGCACAAAAAATCGAGCAGTAACCAAATTCAATATTGCTGTGTTCAATAACCAATTATTTAAGTTAATTTTGACGCTATAGAACAAGATCAAACAGCAATGCGTTAAGTATTGTTTACACTACCCCTTTTCTAAATTTGAAAGCTACACAGTTTTAAAAGAGGCAGAATATGTTGAAATCGACACAGTTTGTCAACAAAATGCATGTGTTCTGCACCGTGTACTTGGTGTTATTTTCAAACGCATAATACGCCTCAATGGCAAATAACAGACTATTCCATTGTACGTAGGATATATACATTAGGTTATTTGTATATCGTGCATGTAATTAACTGTTTTCAATTTAATAAAGAAACTCATGGTCAAATTTGGAGTCCAAATTGTAATAATATTATTCTGTTTCAAAACATATTTTTTTATAATCTAGAATCTGTAAACACCTACTATTAGTATAATATATAAAATATAGTGCCATGTGTACTTCCAAATGTCACCGAGATTGAAAAAAACAAAAACAGGTCGCGTTAAAGTGGTTCGATTATCTCCGCCTATAAACTCGATATAAATGGACTTGTGGTGATCTAGATTTCATTTTATGACGCAGCTTGTGTATATATTGAATGAACATTTATATGCATTGGTCAGTCCCAAGTTACTGCTTAGCAAATTGAGTAGTTTATTCCCCATTAGTTGATGCAATAAGAAATATCCCACCTTTATTATCTAGTAGTTTGATGTAAAATAAATATCATTCAGTTTTCAAACGCTTTACTATAATAAAAATAAATGGAGCGGAATTCATTCTCAAAATATCTTGTTTAACTATGTTGACTAACATGTTAATAACTCAAAGATATGTTCTTGACAAAGGGAATAGAAGTCCAGAGCACACCCGGTGACAGCATTGAGCAGTCCCATTCTACTTGATGAATTGCCTCCGTAGTCGAGAGGATACATATGCTGAGTTTGAAACCTTCTTGCCTCTCATCACCGCAGGTTGAAATCCCACTGGGAGCTCGACTTGTATGTAAGAATTTGACGAATCTTACAGATGACGGAATGTATACATTACTGTTTTTACCCAAGTGGGTGATCTGCCTCCACCACTAAAAATGGACCGTCATACATTGCACCGTGACCAAAATGTGTATAAAACTCCCATCAGCGGCTGATTACAATGTAAGTGCCCTGGAACTTAGTTTGCGTACAGCATCTCTGATATCTGGAGACTGTGTGATCAATTTTAATCCACCGTTTTTTTATTTTCATTGCTTCATGTTGTATTGGAAATTTACATTTTCACGGTACTCTGTTCTCAAATGTAAGACAAAGCGGTGGAAGATAACTTCAAGGCGAAAACATAAAACTTTAAACTGAGTGAATGACTGAGTTATTTCCCTTCTGTTCTGTTTTCAGATGGGTAAGTATATACTCTTATTAAAAGTGGGTACATTATCCCCTTTTTATTTTTTAGAAGAAACTAGACATTTAAAAATGTATATGTCACGACAATCAAAATATGGTGTTAATTATATTTTGTGGTTGGAATCAAGCATAAAATATTTAAATTAATCCTAGTTAGTGATGATTTTTTTGTATTTTTACAAGTGTAAGGCGATTGATATGGTTACCCATACAGATGTATACATGTAGAAGGATATTAACTCCGCAGCGTGCAAATGTGTCCGCGGACAAATGACTCGTTAAAGTCAAATTCAAAAACTAGTTTAACATTACATTTTAGCGTGTCTTGAAACAAGTGACAGTCGTATTTAAATGTTTACATTTTAATATACAACTTAGAAAGAAACTTGTTGACAGATGGGAGACACACAATACACCGCAGGTGTTTGTTCAATGTTTGTTAAAGGGACACACGGCACAGTTCATTATATTGTTTTTATCTCGCAGCGTCACGTTAGTTTGTCTACATGAATTGTATATTGCTTATCATTAGATCTAATTATAAATGTTTGAATTGTTCAAATCAATTTGTTTTTGAATATTTACTTATTGTTGATTATAGTGCATCCATATTCAAAACTAAGGTAGAATAACGAAGAAAGAATGAAATCTTCAAATTATATTTAATTATATACAGTTAAGATTTAAAGTCAAAATTATACTGGATCAATAAAATCAAGGTGATGTTTGATCCGACTGCAAGAGTGCATTGTGTCGCTTTAAAACAAAACGTAAACCAAGTACTAGAGAAGAAAAAGTTTGTTGACATTTGTGACTTGTATGACATACAATCAAATCGATAAACTTGACCACGAGGTAGTGTTTATTTTATCATGTTTATTTTGATATAAAACGGTTAATTCCTTGAAATCAGTATACAACTTCCTTGTCACATAAATGGATCAAGGGCGACGTGTTGATCAACGCATTTCTGAAGTATATCAGGTCTACCTATTTGAATAGTATAAATAGAACACTACTCGACGGCTGAACGGAAAAATAACTAAATCCTTAATACTTTATATGCACTTATAATCTGGCATGTATAAGCCATATAGGGGTCAAATTGTAGACTTCCGGAAGAAAGCATGACACTTTGCATGATTATACCTTAGGATATGTAATTTAAATAAAATGCAGGACACCTTTATTTAATACAATTAGGCCCTAAAAGGGGTGTCTGGTGTTTTTCAGATAAAAAATAATATTCTGCTTTTACTAGATCGGTCATCAAAGTAATGATGCATACTTATAACATTTATAACATTATAAGTACCATTTATAACATTATAAGTACCATTTATAACATTATAAGTACCATGTATAAGTACTATGTGGCGCCATATAACCTTTCTTATGTTGGTGCGCCGTAAAACCCCAATTCAATTTTCAATTGTTCTTACAGTGTTATTGCATAGAAGTTCCGTTATTTTAATTTTAAAACTGTATCTATATATATGAAACAACACTAAAAAAAGTATGATAATGGACCTTTGGAAACGGCCGAGCACGACACATACGAAATATTGCAGTCTCGGTTTGATTGAGACTGTTCATGAGCGGTAGTGAAATATGCTGGCTACCGCTCAGGCCCTCTAGCCCCGGGTTGAGCAGAACTCAATATTCATAAAATCAATAGTACACAATTTTAACCATCCCAAAGATGGCATGCATACGGCGGTGGACATGGAGTTATATGCTTCCCCATGTCGTACGGCGTATGGTCCCAGTATCTAATAAAATTAAATGCCCCGAAGAGCGAAATAAACATAATGGAATTTAGTTGGGAGCAGCGGTTATGAAGCCTGCGTATCACAAGTAACAGCCAAAAGACTAAATTAAAAAGCAGACAACATATCCTATAAGTGGTTAAACAATACCCAGAGCCTTTTATAGGCCGGAGTAGTGGAACCACCGAATCAAAAATTAAGTAAGAAAACAAAAGAAATTGAAAATGTACCACCGATAACTAAATATAAGTATCGGGCTAAGTCTTGTGACTCATTTATATTCATTAGGTACCACTTGAATGACAGCGTGTGCATTTTTACTGTGTTTTATACGAGCTCTACTTAGAGCTTATGCCGTGGTGCGGTGTCCGTCATCCGTCTGTCCGTCCGTCTGTTTGTCCGTAAACCTTTTTTGCGGCGACTACTCCTCTGAAACTACTAGATGGATTTTCATGAAACTTTAACGGAATGTTGTCCATGATATCTAGTTGATCCTAGAAAAAATTCACTTTAATGTGAAATCCAAGATGGTCGCCAAAGTTCAAAAATAGATTTTTGAAAAACAAATGTGTAGCAACTACTTCTTGAAAACTATACTTGATATTGATATGGGACTTTTCTAAAATGATCAGCATGACATGATGTTGTTCCTTGTTGAACATTTTTTTGATACGACATTGAACATGGTTGCCAGCGGCCATCTTTGTTTGCATAGAGTTATCTATAAAAGCTTGTAACGACTATTCTGAAACTACTTGACAGATTTTCATGAAAATTCACCGGAATGCTGATCTAGCTATCAAAACCTATCAGTAGAGCTTCAAGTTCATTGACCTCTTGTTTAAACTAAAATTGAATGCTTATTACAATGGTTTTGTCTTAATTTGGTGTTTAATTGTTTTAATTCATTTCACTAAACACTTACAAAATGATGACGTGTCATTCTAATATTTTACCTGTGATGTGCTTCTGTTACGTCACATGATTGGCATGTACTTTGCTCACATTGTCAGGTGTTGAAGTATCTTCTGTATTCTTCTCATGTGTTGAAGAAGCAGTTGTATTCTTGACAGGTGTAGAAGTAGCTGATGTATTTTTGATAAACATGTAAGTTATTGGAACTACTTGACGTACTGATAGTTGAATATAAATCCATTGAAAAAAACATGACAAGTGTACAAGTTTTCAACGCAGCGATGGTGTGGTTGTGGAGCATCTGCCTTGTATGCGTGGGGTCATGAATTCAATCGCTAGCCGGGTCAAATTAAAGAGTTCTTAAAATGCATGAATGCAAATGTTCAATAGTGTTTCACGTTGCGAATATATTGCCTTTATAATGCCACTTCGTCTTTAAATGCAAATTAAATGCAAATTTAACAAGTGTTGCATTATGTTAGTTTAAACATCCGAATAATCTATTTAAATTGCTTATTTTATTATACCCCCGCAAACGAAGTTTGAGATGGGGTAGATAGGAGTCACTGTCGCGGGCGGTCTGTTGGTCTGTCGGTCTGTTGAATCTTGTGGAGCGAACTTCTTTTACAGTTTTCAAGATATTGAATTGAAACTTTGTTTACATGATCAACATGAAGTGTAGATGTGCATGACACAATTTTTGGTGTGGCTCGCTGAATTCCATGCAGAGTTATTGCCTTTGCACTTAGTCAAAATTGCTCTATTCAGCATATGCTTTATTGTGGAGCGTACTTCTACAGCCTACAGTTTTCAAGATATTGAAATGACGATTAAAATAAAGTGAAGATGTTTGTGACACAATTTTGGTTCAGCTCGGTCTATTCCATGCAAGTTATTGCCCTTGAACTTAGTCAAAATCCAATTGCTATATTCATCATATGCAATCTTGTGGAGCAAACAACTTCTACAGTTTTCAAGATATTACATTGAAACTTAGTATACATAATCAAAATAAAGTGTATATGTGCGTGACATGATCTTTATTTGGCTCAGACAATGCCATGTCAAAATTGCTATTCAGCATATGCAATACTGTGGAGCGAATTATTTCAACAGTTATTAAGATATTGAATTGAAACTTTGTATACGTGATCATCATGAAGTGCAGATGTGTATTGGGTGTATAGGAGTCACTGTGGCGGGCGGTCTGTTGATCAAAATGAAGTGTAGATGTGCGTGACACAATTTTGGTGCGGTTCAGTCAATTCCCTGCAGATTTATTGCCCTGCACGTAGTAAACATTGCTTTATTCAGCATATACAATCTTGTACAGTTTGGAAGGTACTGAATTAAAACTTTGTGTACATGATAAACATGTAATGAGAAGATGTTAACAATAGTCTGATCTCCTCGCATCTCCTTATTATACACCATGTTAGCTTCCTTAACTTATCTTCGTAAATTCCCCCATTTGTTCCCAACTTCATCAGCAGACCGCACTGAATAGCCTAAAAGTGCCACCCGCTGTGCTATGTCCCTCCAAATGTTGGCTTTATCCTCGTTTGTCACGTTAAATTTACGATTTCCATCTAGAATGACCATCTTATCATGCTTATTTACTTTGATTATGAACGCTATGCGAATTCCGATAATGCTGGGTTAACATTTGCAATTTGTTATACGTATGTTTTATAAAACATCGGAGTACATTTGCTTATTATATATAATTGCATTATCGTGAAATTGAGTTGAATCTCTTATACAAATGTACATTAACTTCGCGAGTAAATGTCATTTTGAACGAAATGATCGCATTCACGGAAATACGAATTTTACAGCACAATTTCAGAATGGCGAGGAGCGGAAATAATCTCCTGGTTGCCGCTATAGACTTCGGCACGGCCTACTCTGTGTATGCTTTTTCCATGAGGCATGACTTTGACAAAGATTCTTCTAAAATTTCATCAATTCCGTGGAATTCATCACGTGCCCTGCAGTCGTTGAAAACACCAACATGTGCGTTGTTCGATGCAAAAAAAGAAGTTCCATTCGTTCGGTTTCGAGGCGGAAGACAAGTATGCAGACCTGGCATTTGATGACGAACATAAGGATTGGTACTTCTTCAAACGGTTCAAAATGAATCTGTTCAACAAGATGGTAGGTATTGTATCAATAATACAAGGATTAACGTCGTGAAATCAGTTTGTTTGTTTGTTAATCTCAACTCATCACATTAATTTAACGAATGAACTGCAATTTTAAAGATTCTGATAACAATACATTTTACTGGGTATTTGTAACAATTACTACCATGGACTGTTTTAAAGCAACTATGTTTACAATGTAATGGGGATTGGATATTAAATTCAAAAGTGTAAGGTTCTAAAACATGTTTTATATGATTATTTTACAAACACACTACTTGATAGCCCTTTGAAACACATATCTAGTTCCTATACAATGCACAAAAATCCAAAATTCTCACTGTGTTGTAACCGTTTGATCGTAAATATATTTTACTTTACGACATTCTTTTTTTTTACAGATTTAAGAAACTTTTATGGTCACTAATATAACGGATACACTTTCACAAAGATGTAAGATTTAAATACAGACATGTGATACACCCCTAAGAACAAGCATTACATTAGTGTTATTGTTGGTAACATCATCACTATTGTCCCTGTCTGATTAAAGAATAAATCAACGTCTACACAAACAGCAAATTGTTTATAGTAGGTAATTACGGTGTTCCGTTATATGCCATTCTACCATCGCATTTCGACCTATAAATGCGATGCTGCGATGGTATGATGGTACGATGATACGATATCATGATACAACATCGATGGTATAATGACAATGGTACGATAGTTTATCCCGTTTTCGCCTTCGTACCATCAACCAACAACCATAGTAACATCGTACTATCGCGCATTCACTTGTAAACCTGATGATGCGACATTACGATGGTACGATGGCATCGTACCATCACGCATCGTACCATCACGGATCGACTTTTACTATCGTGTCATCGCACTATCGCGTAACAAGTCGATGGTACGGTCTAGCATACCAAACGTCGTTTATGTTATCTTACTCTTAGCATGAAGCAATTGCCAACAGAACCTGTATCAGAAAGAATACATCAGTAAACTTATCCAATAAGAGCGTTTTAGAGATTCTATAATTTAATGCATTAGAACTACAATCTAATTCAATTAAACTGGTATTAATTGTTTTTATATATTTCATTTATTATAGACTGTTCAAAAAGACTTTTCCATCGAAGAGGAGCTTGACAAACGACTCCCTGCTATTCTTGTATTCAGGGCGTCTATTAAATACTTGAAGAAACGTCTCCTGCAAGCGTGCCGAGCTCGTTTCCCAGACTCACCAGAGTCCGACATTCTATGGGTATAGTAAGAGAGCCAGCCATATGCAATGAAGGAGCAAAACAGTTTATGCGTGAAGCAGCTAAAAATGTTATTATCCTCATTCCGTTTTATCGTACTATTGAAGGGAATACATCAAGCTTTGGGGCCAAATTTGTTTAAAAACATAAAACCAAATGACCAATTTAAAACGTGAAATAGTTCATAAATATAGGTGGAACATTAACAGATTCCTATAATACAATGCAATAACTAAACATTATAATTTACATATCAAGTCGTAAAGTCCGTAGAGATAAATAGATGTCACGCAGAGCAAATCGGCGATATCTACACATGACGCTCGCTTTGCAATACATTGTGATTTATTTTACCGCCAATTTTAAAATAGCTATCCCTGGCGTGTTACAATAGTTAGGAAATACCTTCTTCGGGTCGTTTATTTTATATGTTCAGCGTAATTTCTTTTGGTGTTTTATGTCTCCTTTAGTTTATTTTTATCAGTTTAATTACATAAACAACGTGTGTGAACAAGTGTAGAAATAATGCCAATCCTGATGTACTTCCTTTAAAATTAAATAGAATAAAACAACACCGAATGCTTTATTCAATACAACCACACCGTTTGACCTAACAACATAAGTATGATGTCCATATAATAGTAAAACCATTTAGTTCATTTGAATGCAATTTCAATTTGCAAAATTGTCCCTGAAACATGCTTAACCATGGAACAGTTTATTTAGGAATAATTAACAATTTTTGCATATCAGTTTGCCTTATTAAATTTATCAGACAGAGCTTCTTTTGGTTTTATTGTGGCCACAAACAAAATCCAAAATATTATATATTTCACATTTTTCTGATGCAACCTAACAGTACAAAAAGTACAAAACCCCGCATACAAGTATCATTATTTTATTAAAAGAGGAATGTCTTTGGAATGGCTATAACTTCAACATTGTTAAATAATTTAGCTTTACAGACATAAGTTATTTTATTTTACTCAGTTCTACGAAACAAATATCCGTTTGATTGAAGATCCATGCGTATCCTATGTATTCCATCATTATTTGTGTTTTACAATGTTTAACATTGCCTATTGAGTAGTATGTTTGATTTATCATGTCGATGTGCATAAATCTGCCGAGAAACAGGCTGCCTAAGATAAAACCTTATCTCGGCAGTTACGTTCCTATCCCGCCAGGTGCACCTTTTTTGATGACGTCAGCACGTATTTTGATGACGTCAGGGTATATTTGATGACGTCTGGGTATTTTTGAACGGCAAAAAATGGGAAGAAAATGGAAAAAAGGTAAATTAAATGATGTTAAACGTTCAACATGATAAATAGAATATCATGTTAATGCCTGATCGTATCCAGTTTATCAGGTTCGGTACAGCCTCACCTGATAACCTAAATAGGATCAGGCACTAACATGATATTCTCTATGTCTATAGATAAACTGTTATGATCTATTAAACTGGTTATTTAAATGATTCCACTTATCTTACTTAATTAGATTGGAATACATGAGGACAAACTGTTGTTCGCATTGGAGCCAGAAGCAGCCTCGCTATACTGTAAATCTCTGAAGGTGGGGAAGCTTTTTGGCTCATCCGGTTGTTTATATCCCTTTAAACCTGGATCGAAGTATATCGTTTTAGACGCTGGTGAGTTGTTTAGAAAGTATACACAATATTATCGAGTAAGCACGACTAAAACAACAAATGCAGGTGTATATACATGTATATTGTATATATATCCTGGAACTGTGTGTATACTAGCAATTTTTAGATTAACAAAAACAATACATATTATTTTTAAAACGTGATGCAAATAAAACCCTTAATTTATCTAGCTGGTTTCGTTTTATTTTGCATTGTTCCGAATAAATTATTCACTAAACTGTCATGGAAGTGTTTACTTGCGTGTATGTTTTTACTTTAAAAATAAATCAGAATTTAACAACAGGTGGGACCGTTGACATTACTGTACATGGCGTTGAACCTGACGGCACTCTTGCTGAACTGTACCGGGCAAACGATAGGAACTGGGGAGGTACGTAAGTCGACCAAGTATTCTTGCGACTTCCGTCTGACATCGTCGGTGAGGACGTCATGGGTCAGTGTAAGGAACAGAGCATGCTGGATATGCTGTATCTTCTACGAGAGTTCGGAGTAAACAAGAGTTCATTCAAACCAGAAATGGACGAATAAATCATGTTTAAAATCCCAGTCTCGTTGAATGAAATATTCAAAGCAAGGAAAGGCAAAGAAATCAAAGACGCAATTTTGTCAACAGCGTACATTAGGCAAATTAGATGGATCGGCGCCAAATTGAGAATAGAAGCACCAGTCGCAAAAGATTTGTTCACCAACGTGATTGACGGCATAGTTCAGCACTTGCAGATGTTTTTCCAAGAAGCAATCGTGCGCGATGTTCCAACAATCCTTATGGTGGGAGGATTCTCATAAGCACCAATGCTACAAACAAGCATCCGCAAGCACTTTCCTGGTAAGCGAATCGTTGTCCCGGAAGACGCTGGTCTGGCAGTAATGAAGGGCGCGGTGATATATGGTCATGATTCTAGTGCCATTTCCGAACGAAGGTGTAGATACTCGTACACATATGGGTTTGCGTGCGATATTGCGTTTTCAGAGATGACCATACAGAAAGAATCGATTCCAGAGAATAAAAAATACTATGATAAACATGGAAGGCTGCTTGTTAGAGACGTGTTTCATAGACATGCAACTATTGGTCAGCGAATGGAAACTGGAAACCCGCACTCTCGTGAAGATTGTCTTTCTTGTGATGGCGATGATTTTACATTAAGACTCGTTGCTTCTTCAGAGCCGGATCTGCTATATATAACGGATCCTTCCTGTTCACTCCTAGGTAGACTACATGTTGACGTTGGGCATCTCGTTGACACGGGCATTACAGTAAGCATCACGTTCAGTGTTACTGAGCTTTTGGTGGAAGCAACGAAGAATGCTACTGGAGAAACGCTGAATGCTTGGTGGTGGACCCTTTTACAGTTCGACACTATGCTTTCCTCTTTAATTGTACGATGACTGGACAGGCTGTGGACCCTATGATGGCGCCTACCTAAAGCCCATTGGTACGTTTGCTGTTTGTCTATTATCTTTCTTGTCGTGCCCTCAATGGTTTATTCTCTTGTTGCTCTGGCTTCTGCCAAATCATTGTGTACCTTCCTTCATTATGGCTTTCTAGGCTTTTTTTTGTATTATATTTACACGAGCATATTTGTGTTTTACTTATATTGCCTATTGATGCTGCCTTGTTGTTTAGAGATTAGATCATGTCGGGGATATCTTTATTTACACTTTCCTGTTTTAATGGGATGAAGTAGGGTACGTGTGAGGTTTGGTGCACCCTAAAACCGGTTTAAACTCCCAGTGGTCTACTTCGCCACTGACCGTTCCAAGGCGGTAGCCCTATTATCAACCCTTTTGTGTTTGTGATGTCGTTGGTATTTATTATTACTTTTGCCTTGTTGTTTGTCTGCTTGCGTGTTTGTTTCTGTTTTTTTGTGGTTGACTGTTCTCCTTGAATGCTACTTTCCCTGTCCGATCTTTTTATATTTCTTTAGATTGTTGGAATGACTGAAAAAACATCATGATCATAATTGTCATGCTCAAATTTGATGAGACATATGGAAAGGTTTTGTATGTTGTATAGATCGAATTAAATAATACGTGTCCTTGCAAAAGAAGGAAGCATGCTCTTTTAAAATTTTAGACAGAAAAATCAAATGCGTATGTGTTAACTGTGTTTAGACTATTTTTACATAGAATGTTTGTTGTTTTGGCGTGGATAATAGATTTCATTTCATCGAGAAATGAGAAAACTGTATGAATGCGTAGCATGAGTGAAAATACTGATGATAAATCACTTTGAGATAAAATAAAAGCTGTTATTCACGACAAAACAACAATAGTCAAAGTGTGTACAGACAAATATATTTTCGGCGACGTCATTTTTACATTAGATGACAACAATTCTTAACAAAAGCGCCGCCTAACGGGGTATTATACGCCCGTTTCCTAAAGCTTTTTATGCTAAAGGTATTTCCCAGGTGTCAGGTCAATATAACCCTTACCTTTGAAATTCTAACAAAACAATAACTGATAGGAGATGTTGTTTAACCAAGAGCTCTATTGGTATAAAGTTTCAAGACGACTATAGATCAAATAGTTCGCGTGAATAGTAGCTGGAAAAGGAGTTTGTCATGATTAGGTCACAGTAACCTTGAAATCATCTGGCCTACTAAGCTTAAAATCAATAAAGGTTGTTGTTTTAACATGGATACTACTTCTGTAAAGTTTCAAAACTCTAGGTCTAATAGTTACAAGTTACAGTGCGTGTTACGGTTTTGACGTTATTGTGTGAAAGGCGTACTTCCATATAAGGTCACTGTGACATTGACCTTAAACCTCCTGGCACCAAGGGTAATAGCTCCCTCCCTCTCACCTAAGACAATATACCTATGCAGTTATATGAGTGTAACTATTACGGTTTTGAAGTTATTGTGCGGAATATACATTTACATATAAGGTCACTGTGACCTTGACCTTTGACCTACTGGCCCAAAGAGCAACAGGGTTCCTTTTCTCAACTAGGGCAATGTACCTATGAAAGTTTATGAGTGTAGGTGTTACGGTTTTAACGTTATTGTGTGGAATGAATATTTCTGTATAAGGTCACTGTGACTGTGACCTTTGACCTCCTGGCCCCAAAAGAAATTGAGTTCCTGTTTTCAACAAGGGAAATGAACCTATGAAATTTCTTGAGTGTAGATGTAACGGTTTTGAAGTTACCATGCGGATTAAATATTTCCATATAATGTCAGTGACCTTGACCTTTGACCCCCAAAGCAATAGGTTCCTCCTTTCAACAAGGGTGATGGACCATGAAATTTTATGGGTGTAGGTGTTACGGTTTTGAATGTATCATGTGGAATTCATATTTCCATACAAAGTTGATGGTGACCTTGACATTTGACCTACTAACCCAAACACATTAAGGTTTCTCCAATCACCATCTGCAATGTATGTATGAAGTTTTAAAAGTGTAAGTGTTTCAAATTTGAAGTTATCATTAGAATGCATTTTTCTATATAAGGTAACAGGGACCTTGACCTTTAACCTACTGACCCCAAAGGAATGAGTGTTCCTCCTTTCACCTAGGGCAATGTACCTATGAAGTGTTATGAATGTAGGTGTTACGGTTTTGAAGTTATTGTGCGGAAGTCATATTTACATATGTCTAATGCGACCTTGAACTTTATCCTACTGGCCACCAAAGCAACAGGGTTCCTCCTCTCAACTAGGGCAATGAAGTTTTATGAGTGTAGGTTTTACGGTTTTGAAGTTATTAGGCGGAATTCATATTTCAATATAAAGTCAGTGACCTTGACCTTTGAAGTTATCATGTGGGATTCATTTTTCCATATAAGGTGATGGTGACCTTGACATTTGACGTACTGACCCAAAACACATTATAATTTCTCCATTCACCATGGGCAAAGCATGTATGACGTTTTAAATGTGTAGGAATTTTAATTTTAAAGTTATAATGAGGAATGCATTTTTCTATATAAGATGACTGAACTTCAAATTTGACCTAATGCCTCAAAAGGAATAGTGTTCCTCCTCACACCTAGATAATGTACCTATGCAGTTTCATGAGTGTAGGTGTAAAGGTTCTGGAGTTATTTTCAGGATTTCGTCTTTCTATATTGACCTTTGGCTTCAAAAACAATAGGGATCCTTCGCTAACTTAGGAAAATGTACCTATGAAGTTTAATAAGTGTATGTGTTATGGTTTTGAAGTTATCATCCAGAATGTATCTTTTTATATAAGGTCACATTTACCTTGACCTTTGACCTACTGACCCCGAAAACAATAGAGATCCTCCTCTCATCTAGGGCAATATACCTATCATGTTTCATGAGTGTAGGTTTTATGGGTTCGAAGTTACCGTCCGGAATGCATTTTTGTCTCGCCTTTTCGAAGAAAAAAAGAGACATAGGTGTTACTTTTCCGGCGACGGCGGCGGCGGCAACATTCAAGTTTTGCGTTTAGGTCATTTTCTCACAAACTGTATGCACTAGACCTTTCAAACTTTGCTTATAGTTGTATCATGGGCGTTACATCGCAACGTGACAAAGAAAATGTGGAAGTGACCTTGACCCTCCAAGCAAAGGTCAGATAACTTACTAATTTTAAGGTTCAACTTTTGCGTTTAGGTCACTTTTTCACAATCTGTATGCACCAGACCTTTACAATTTTGCTTATAGTTGTATCTTGGGTGGTACATCGCAACGTGACAAAGCAAATGTGGAAGTGACCTTGACCCTCCAAGCAAGGGCAGATAACCGTATACATTTTACCTTCAACTTTGGCGTTTAGGTCACTTTTTCACAAACTGTATGCACTAAGACTTTTCAAACTTTGCTTATAGTTATATCTTGAGCGGTACGTTGCAAAGCAAATGTGGATGTGACCTTCACCATACAAGCAAAGGGCAGATAACTTTAATTGTTACATTTACATCACTTTCTCATGAACTAGAATTATGCACTAGATGTTTTAAATCTAATTTATAGCTTAATATTTAGAAGAAAGCATATTCTATTTTGACATAGTTGTGTCTTCGGTAGTGCATCTTTTTTTTTTGATGCCTGAATTTCATCTATGACCTTGATCTACTGTTTGGAGCTGATGATTTTTAGCTCTACTGGCAAAAGGCCTTAATTTTTCATCCGATCTTTACCAATCTTTACCAGATTGTTAATATCAATGAAAGATCGCAGAAGTTCGAAAACCAGCCAGATCGGACACAGCGGAGTTATGGCCCTTGATTTAGTTTAAAATGCTATATTTTGCCTGGTTATAATACGATAGGGCTTTCATTTTTCATCTGATCTTTACCAAACTTTACCAGATGTTTTCCCTTTTTTTTTTTTATTATTAATATTTTATTATTTTTTAATAGATATATATTTTTTTTGATATTTTTTTTTTTTTTTTTTTTTATTTTTTTTTTAAATTAAACGCCGTGTTATCAGGAAGCATTGTTGTGCCTATTGCATTTTTTACCGGTTCGTTGATTTTTTATGGAGTTAGGGCCCCTTGACAATTTTTTTTTAATTTTTTGTCGGCGCTACTCCTCCTAAACGCCTTGTTGGATTTCGACGAAACTTGGCAGGAAGCATCGGTAAGATGCCTAGTTGTACATGTTGCTCTTTTGTTCCAGTTTGCTGATTTATGAAGGAGTTATGGCACTTTGACATTTTCGTTGATGTTTGATGAAGTTGGGGCCCCTTAACATTTTTTTTTTAATTTCTTGTCGGCCCTACTCCTCCTAAACGGCTTGTTGGATTTCTATAAAATTTGGCAGGAAGCCTAATTACGATGTCTAGTCGTGAAAAGTATGGTATATCAATGAAATTTAGGACAAGTTCGAAAACCAGTTAGATCTAGTTAGTAAGATTATGGCCCTTGATTTGTTGCAAAATGCTATATTGTATTTTCCTTTGTTAAATCTGTAGTTACTTCATTTTTATCTGATCTTTACCGTATTTGTTTATAAGAATGTTAATATAACACCCCACTTCCCACCCCCACCACACCCAACCCCGTGTGATTTGTTCCGTTACTCTCCACCATCCACCCATTTTTAGCTCTACTGATCAGATAAGAGTCCGTCCGTCCGTAATTTTGAGCTCTACTGGCCAAAGGCCAGGAGGGCTTATGTGATCACTTTTCGTCCGTCGTCCGTCTGTCTATTCGTTAGCAATTTTATAAAATCGACATCTCCTCTGAAACCGCTTGAAGGATTTAGATGAAACTTCATCACAATGTTACTTGACATAGTCCCTCTCAGATTTGTGTTTTTCGCGGCTGCCAGTCAGCGAAGATGGCCACCATGGCTAAAACTAGGTAAAATTTAAGTAAGTTTCAAACGACATCTCCTCCGAAACCACTTATTCCATTCTACTGAAATATCATATACATGTTCCTTGGGTTGACCTCTATTAAGTTTTTATTTTTCGTTATCGTCGAATAATCAAAATGGCCACCACGGCTAAAACTAGGTAAAATTTAAGTAAATTTCAAACGACATCTCCGAAACCACTTATTCCATTCTTGTGAAATATCATATACATGTTCCTTGGGTTAGCCTCTGTCAAGTTCGTGTTTTTCGTTATCGTCAAATAATCAAATGGCCGCCACGGTGACCCAAAGTCTACATAGAGTTATACAGGAAAAGGTTAAACATTACATCTTCTCTGAAACTGCCCGAAATATTTTGATGAAACTTAATCACAATAATATTTGGGATAGTCCTTCTCAGATTTGTGTTTTTTCGCGGCCTCTTGTTGATTTTTTTTTAATTTATGTTTGGATTTTTTTTATTATCTCTACTTGCCAAGTTTGAAAACCAGCCAGATCGGACCAGTAACAGAGTTACGGCTCTTGATTTAGTAAAACATGCTATATTTTGCCTCATTTAGACGATAGTCACTCGCTTCATTGATGTTATAAGAGCGATGTTAGCCAGTAGAGCGTCCACATGCCCTCTTGGGCCTCTTGTTTTTTTGTAGCGACTACTCCTCTGAAACTACTAAATGGTTGAAAATTCATGTTGATGTGAAATCCAAGATGACCGCCAAATCGTTAAAATAGATTTTAAAAAACAAGTTTGTAGCGACTACTTCTTGAAAACTCTAAATGATATTGATATGGGAATTTTTCTAAAATGATCGGCATGACATGATGTTGGTCCTTGTCGAAAATTGTTTTGATTCGACATTAAACATGGATGCCAGTGACCATCTTTGTTTACATAGAGTTATTTAGTAGAAACTTGTAGCGACTACTCCTCTGAAACTCCTCGACGGATTTCCTTGAAACTTCATAGGAATGTTGCTCTTGATGACTAAATGATCCTAGCAACATTTCAGGTTGGTCGAAAATTCAGGATGGCCGCCACAGCTAAAAATAAATTTTCAAAAAACAAGTTTGTAGCGTGTACTTCTTGAAACCTTTTCTAAAATGATCAGTATGGAATGATGTTGATCCTTGTCGAAAATTATTTTGAGACGACGTTAAACATGACCGCCAGCGGCAATTTTTGTTTACGTAAGAGTTATATAATGAAAATTTGTAGCGACTACTCCTCTGAAACTACTTGACGGATTTTCATGAAAGTTCATATGAATGTTGCTCTTGATGTCTAATTGATTCTAGCAAGACTTCAGGTCGGCTGGAAATTCAGGATGGCCGACATGGCTAAAAATATATTTTCAAAAAACAAATTTGTAGCAACTATTTCTTGAAAACTATGTGATATTTATATGGGACTTTTTCTAAAATGATCAGCATGACATGGTGTTGGTTCTTGACGAAAAATGTTTTGATTCGATGTTAAACATGGCTGTCAGTGGCCATCTTTGTTTACATAGAGTTATCTAGTAAAAACTTATAGCGACAAATCCTCTGAAACTACTTGACGGATTTTCATGAAACTTCACAGGAATGCTGATCTAGCTATCAAAAACCTATCAGTAGAGCTTCAAGATCATTGACCTCTTGTTGTGAAATTCCATTCATAGAAGAAAGTGGGACAAATTAAAAAATGCATATGCCAGACTAGACACAGCAGACTTATTGCCCATGATTTAAGGCCATCCTATCCCTTTTGCTTTTGCAATGTTTTAAAAAACTACTGATGGGAATTTTATGTCGACAACCCTTGATATAATAGCCGTTTTAGCCAGTAGAGCATCCACAGGCCCTCTTGGGACTCTTGTTTTTAATAGAATGGCATTTTGTTTTTCAACAAATGCACTTAAATGTCATCTCAGCAAACGGCAAACTCGATTGTTTTTAGTTACTAAAATGTTTACAAACGTTCATTTAAGCATAAGTCCACCCACCGTTAGGCGAGACATGTGAATCCACGGATTTCTTGTTCTATATAAGGTCACGGTGACCTTGACATTTGACTTACTGACCCCTATAAAATAGGGATGCTCCTCTCACCTAGTGCAATGTCCTGAAGTTTTATGAGTATTATGAGGTATTATGGTTTCAAAGTTATCATCCGGAATGCGTTTGTCTATATAAGGTCACGGTGACCTTGACCTTTGATTTACTGACTCCAATACAGTAGGGATCCTTCTCTCACCTAGTGCAATGTACCTATGCAGTTTGATGAGTGTAGGTGTAATGGTTTCGGAATTATCGTGTGGAATATACAATTGTTTACGGACGGACGGACGAAGAGTGATTCCAATAGCTTATCTTTGAGCCTTTGACTAAAATAGAAAAGTAGTTTTCACTCAATAACTATAGATATCAATGATATATTGGATCAAAACAGTAAGTAGAAGTGTTAGTTTATCCTCGCCATTGGCAACTAGGCCTTTTGGTGAGCTTTTCAATAGAAGATTAAGTCCATCGATGGTCAAATGTCGATTTCGATTCATCAATAGATCCAATGGAGATTACAAGCTGCAGAAGAAGAGTTGAGTTGGAGGCAGGTGGGTGAAGAAATCCATCGTTGATAGTCTGTAGAACATTAAAGTTGATCGGCCAACAGGATGACAGACAAGTTGGTAAGTAGGCCAATCCTACTGCCGACCCCAAAGTTGGTTAGTTTCTCTCCGCCAATCAGAGGGCTCCACGAGTCTTAGAAGTGTTCCAAGTAGGTCAATCCGGCTGCCCGAATTTCTGTTGGTAATTGCCCGATGAGAATATGCGATTGTAAAGATAAATTACAATACATTACGATTGCCCTTTGAATGTAATAAATATAATACGTCTACATTTTCTATTCAAAATGACTACGTAGCCTGATACAGGACTTTTCAAAATTAATTGTTTGTCTCTTTAATATTGTAAGGACAAGAAACCTGCCCTACTCAACAGCACTCTTAAATCCGCAGAATTTAATAATAAAATCTGTATGATTGAAATATCCCTCCCAAAATGAATGGCTGAACATGCAACCCTGTAAATATTTCTGAACACGATAACTCAATAATTTCTTTTTCAAAAGTTTCAACCACCCACACCAAAACCCACGTTCACAAAAGTGTTATAAAACTAATAGACTCATTACAGAGCCGTTTGGATTCATAGATAAAGGGGATCATTTGGAAGAAAATCAAACACGAACAAAGTAGTACACACGACTTTTCGATAACTATCTCGTAATTAATACTATCAGTAGTCTTTAGTACTGATAAACTGTTTGTAGGTTTATTGGAAAAACAATTACGTTTCAATATTGATGTTGCTTTACGTCAATAATTGTATACTAAGATAAGATTATTATACAGTAAACTGTCCAATATAGATTGTTATTGTACAATAACAAATCCATATTCAATTTGGACATTTCAAGTTATAATGATCTTCTATTATCCATTTTAATTTTAAATTTGGATCCTTTTTTTTTTACTTTACTTTAAAAGATATATTGTAGAGATCTTACATTTGTGGCAGTTTAATAATGCCTTTGATAATCGAGATGTCTAAAATGTCAGGATACTGACACGGCCTGTCTTTGTATCCAACGAGTTTATGAAAGTCAAACACACACAGTCACGAATGTAAGATTATATTATTCACATTAACCACTATGACAGTAATGTTTTCAATGTTCCTTTAACACGTCGCCATTTTTAAGAGAAATCATGACGTCGAATTTTGTTTACATGATATATATATAATTTATGTTACGTGACTGTAACATATTCCCACTACAAATAATGCGACAACTTAAACCAACGTTACTTGTATTTTACAAAGGAAGATTTCGAATAATGATAAATATTAAAGTCTGTTCGAACGCCTGTTGGACAAGCAATTCATTTAGATCTACTCAATTTGTTTCGTGTAACTTTAATCAGAGATGTTGCGAGTGCACCTACTTTGTAAGTCTTAGAGTCCAATGCCTATCCGGGATTTTCGGAAAAAAACCAATATCGGTGTTTCGGGACTCTACCGGATTAAATTATAAAATACCGAGATCTAATGTACAATCACATGGTACATATACTTGGTTTTCGTTAGATTTAAAATTTAGATAATAAATATATACATATTTACGTTGTGTGTTTATTTGATAACTTGTTCACCAAGTGTATACATATTTTGACCATTCGCGGTTATCAAGCTATGTTGATAATGATGTGTCAATCTACAGTTTATTTAACAGTACGTGTTACGATAGGGTCTATCTCCACTATCAACATTTAACTTTACCCCTCAAAATAAATGTAGGATCACAAAATAGGACAGTAATAATTATTTAATCTTTAATATTATGGATTTCTTATTCATATTAAAAGTTACTATATGTGTGTAATGTAATAGTTGTAAAATAATACAGCTAAACTTAAACATTGCAAAAAGACAGTAAAGTGTTGAACTACAACACTTTAAAATGACCAAATTCTAAACATTGTCCTTTTGAGGAGTTTAAGTGTCCCGTAAAAATTACAATGATAATTATTTTCATTCATGACGCGAATTTGTTTTAATATATATCTGCATGTTTTAATTCGGTAGTGATCATTAATGCAAACGTTAGTACTAATTTAGCTGCCACCAATCAAGATTCTTATGCATGGTAACGTAAGATGCCTTAATCATACACATGCATATTATTTTTTGAAGCTTTTCATAATCATCATGCTCTTAAGAATTGTAAAAAAAAAAAACTACTACTACTAATAAAAAAGAAAATCATAATTATATCAATTATTGCGAATGAATTATACAATAAAATCTCTAAGAGTCTGCGAGTTATCTAGACCTCAACTTTTCATAAACAATAATGAAATCAGAAGAAGCATTATGATCGAACAACTGCAATTACACACTTTATACGAGACTAAATCACAGCATAGTGCTTTACTAACATTTTTGGTTATAGTCAAGGTTCCATAAAACCTCAGATATGCCTGTTCTACTCAACTTCAGAGTTGTCGATTCTTGGGTTCCAGTTTATATCTCCTGTGGCCCATTCTAGACAACCTCAGAATTTCCGGTCATAGTCAATGTCAAAATTATTTCAATCTATTATTAATGTTCAGTTTTTTGCATTTACTGAAATTAAGATACATGTAATACAATATCATTAGGATATATGGGTAAACACATCGGAAAACTAATGTTTATTCGCAGAAGAGAAGGCATTATCCTTACAGCTATTGATTGATACATACGTTTGGTAGAATACAATGTGTCTCGTGTTTTATTGTCAGCGACAGTATAATGTTCGAGACGTAGGGGATACTCCTGCACCAGTTGTATAGTGACTATGATACACATTTGTCTTCAATTATATTTAAACTGTATAAAAACAGTGTGTTTGACCAACTTTCGATGATGTCAAAGTTCAGTTGTGATTGCAGATTTATCTCAAATAGTATATGCGACTTCGTTAGTAAAACTAAGTAGAACATGTTTAGGCCTAACGCATGTGACACAATATTTATAGTCTGATAACAAGATACGAAATTGAATGCACACTGTACGTTATGTTGTACTTCGCGCACTGCAATTGACACAGAACATGGTTTAAAAAGACTACAAATAATGGATACAATAAGATAGTGACAACACGCCTGTAATATCTTAAAGAGCACACTATTATATTTTTTGAAACGAAGATTGTGGCAATTCTTTACGATTTGTGGCATAATACCTTAAAAGGAGTATATGAAACCTTTTTCTAGAATCATCTCTTTTTTTAAAAATCTGCCATCGATCAAAACATGGTTTTAGCACCAAGTTGTTCATGTCTACATACGGCATACAGACAAACAATCTTTATTTTTGAGAGTTCAAAACAAAGAGTGAAATAATTATCCAAATCGAATGATAAGCACAGAAGGGATGACCTTTATGGAAGCCGTTATTTTGACATTACAGTTCTAAATTACGATATTGTGAAATATTTATACACATGATAATATACTGATTTGTAGTGGAAATAAACAGCAACTGTGTGAAAAATAAGTATACCAAAGTGTAATAATGCAGTATATGACCAGTTCAGGATTTTGCATTTATCTGCAGCGATTTTCTTTGTTTTAAATGATATTTATGCCAAATATGGCAAATCTTAACTATGATGTCTTAGTTTTCAAAATGGCGGCTCCCATATCAGCCTTTAAATGGTAATAACGTCTTTGTCATCCCATTTTATTATTATTTTTTCCAAGTTTTTCAGATCTCTCAATATTGAAGATTATTTCCTTAAAAAGTAGATATAAAAGTCGAAATGCGCTATCCTCTAACAAACAAAGCAGCATTACTAGGCAATTTATTTAATAATATTTTATTGCTTGATGTTATTTACATATAAATACATGTGATATAAAATTACAATAATAAATAACATTTACAAATTGATTGGACCACGAGTTATCACAACATCAGTTACTGTACTTTACTAGGTAATATAAGTATAACACACAGATGATCATGTACATATAAATTCTAGAAATCCATAAAGCATTTAATAAATGACTTTGCATAAGCCAGAGCAACAAGAGAATAAAACATTAAGGGCATTACAAGAACAGATTGGATACAAACAACAAACGGTACCGTCCTCTCAGAATTTAGGTAGATGTCATCATAGTGTCCACAATCTGTTCGATATTCGCACAGTCAAAGAGGAAATCATAGTGCCGAACTGTAATGGGTCAACGACTAAACATGCAGTGCGTCGCAACATAATTTGTTCATAACCTCTTTTGATATATTGTAACAAGTTGTATCTGGTGCGTAACCTACAATAGCTCATTTTACTGCCCTAAATGTGTTCTTTGTACTTAAGGTGTACCTTTGGACTTATTCTTTATGTTTAGGCCTTTTGAATAGAAAATTATATTTCAATTTTAAATCGGAACCCTAGACGCCAACAAAAAAGCTTGAAGTACCCAATGTAATCAGGTAGCAGCAGATGAATACAAAAACACGACACATAATCCGAAATGGAAGTCTGGTAGTACATGTGTGCTATAAAGTCAGAGGTTTATGACTGGGCAGTAAACATTGCAAACAGTTCTCTCTTACATTTGTCTTGAAATGTGTTGGTGATTTAGGGGGAAAAGGGGGAATTCTTTTGTGGTATCATACCTTTTGTTTTCAAATCAATCTGCTCAGTTATGACATCATACTTTATATAATTATCTACAATTTTACATCAGAAAAGCTTATTTTTATTACAAAATAATCTATCCAGCCCTAATTTAGGATATAAGCGTGCACATGTTGAATGATACTACTACTGATAGGAACGCTTTTACTGTCATTTACGTGTATGTATGAAATGTGAATGCTGCATGGTATTTGAGAGACTTATATAAATATAATGTTTATTTGAAAGTGCGAATAGGTGGATGTCGATCATGTCGACCTACTTTTTGAACTAACATACTGCTGTCATGTATCTGTAAGTGTGAAGTTTTAAAAATATCTGGCTTCTGGTGTTTAAGAAATGGTCTTGAAAGTAAAACTTCAATGTTAATGCAAAACTGATGAAGGTCGTTCCAGTTGGCTGTCATTTAGATATATTTATGTATAAAAAAACTGTTTGGCTTTTGATATCTGATAAATCAATTGGCGTTTATAATGTAAATTAACCAAGTGCGAAAAAAAGTTGTATGAAAGTTATTCATATTGGCATACTTTTAGTAGGAATGTGTTTCTGTCATGTAGTTGTTTGGCTTTTGGTATTTGAGAAATTAATATAATATAATATAAATAAACAAAGTGCGAAAAATGGACTTAACGATAAATGTGAATGTAAAACCTTTCCAAGGGTAATACTCAATGACCGCTGCACTTCCGTTGCGGGGCATAACTAAATGTACAGTAATCCAAATAGTATGAATAATTACAAACCTCTTCATACATTAACAGCGATTATGAATATAGCATATAAAAATATGGATTTTGACGTAGTACATACTGTTTGTAAACACTAAACACTTAATCGTCATGTGTTTTGCAGCAGCACGCACTCCAGGCATGTGGTGATCTGCTGTTTATCTTTGTTCGATAACAATGTTTGTGTTTACATTTTATCCATATACACGCTGGCCTTCACCACATTTCTAGATGTCGTAATATATAGTATCGTTAGTGCAGTACATGCCCTCAAAACAGTAGCACCGTAAATGGAAGAAGGTATGTCTTATTTCTTTAATTAAATGCATATTCTATGCATCTTAAAATTATTTAAACGAATACATTATATTGATATGAGGTTATGTTGAGCCACCCAAAGAGAGGGAAAGGATGCACATTTATGCATAAATATTTATGTTCCGTAGTGGCTCATAAAGCTCTGTCAGCACGTAATTTGTAAGAACGACGCAATTTGTAATAACGACGCAATTTGTATTTGTTCTTCAAACTAATTTTACATTAGAAGTATAGATATAGTTGTGTGTAGATATATTACGAGACAACTTTCGGATTCGAACACCAAACTATGTTGTTTTTTCAGTTATTACAAATTGCGTCACTCTGGCATGTTCAGACGACGCAATTTGCAATAACTTTTAAAAAATCATGGTTTGGTGTTCGATTCCGAAAGTTGACTCGTCATATATCTGTACACATCTCTGTCTATACTTCTAATGTAACATTCGTCGGAAAAACGAACTTTAAAATCTTTATTACAAATTGCGTAGTTATTACAAATTGCTCTCCGTTAATACAGTCTTCTTGGAGAGTTATGCGTAAGAGACGTTACCAATATAGCTTCAATTGAAATTATATTCATATATAAAGCTCCCAACCACAATTGTAATTGTTTTATTTTTAGAGTTATATAGTTACTGCTTATTGCGTTTAAAAGATACTATTGCTGCATATAAGGATATTGGGCGTGTGCCTAAAAGCTACAGATCGCATGCCGCTTTGAAGGCGTGTCTTTATTTGTAATTTCATTTTCAACAGCTTATGGCAAAATTGGGTATTTAAACGATCAAATTTACCGCAGGATATCATTTACTTTATTGATATCGAGTTGTACACAGATATCATTATAATTTACAGGAGAAAAACAGGATTTTCAATCTCGGGGCTTGAATCAACGACCTGATTTACAGGCAGGATTTCTAACTACTAAATAGCCTAGTTAGTACTATTTAGTAGGATTCAAAATAACATATTTGAACGCACTTCAAGATGTATCAGTATATAGGCCATCATGTCGCACATATAAAATAACCATGCGTGGTATAATACTATGTTTTATCAAATTAAAACTAGGATTTTGTCTAAAACAATATATTGATAAGCGGTTGATAAGTCTGTGTGCATGAACGCACTATTTATTGCGTAATACCTATTAGTTTTCATAATGCTACAACGTACCAACACATATTCGCAGTCCAGTGGTTATACTCATATGCGTTAAAGAATAAATTAACAACTTTTGGTTGTTCGTCGAACTGAAACTACTTCACTCATGACTATTTCATATTCGTGAGTTAGTACTAGTTTAAAGTAGCTATCTCGCCAGCAACAGCCACATTTTATAACATATGTACACTGTTTCTAAACCTACTGACGACGAGGTATATAAATAGTTAACCCATTTTGAGAATACAATCTCTAAAAATACAATAACGAGCCAGGCCAAACGTCAAAACTGGAGAGTCAAATTAATTTACCAACTCATAATTCATTTTACCATATTCGATCACTAGTATTTTAAGAATCCGTGAATGAAACTTTACTTTCAGTCGGCACATATACATTATTATATGACCTGAAAACCTGGCTAGAGTTTTAACAAACAGTTTTGTAGTGTAATTTTGCCATTATTTGTAGGGTTAAGTTCTTTAAGTATAGCGTCTGTAGCTTTAAACAAATGGAAAGGGTTTTACGCTTGTTTACCACAAATTCAAGCTTGTGAAACATGGCCGTAAACCCGTATACCTTATCACTAGGTCAAAGAGACAACTGATCGATACTCATTTTAATTATATATTCGTTTGATAATGGACTTGGGTTATTCTCAATGTTATTTCAACAAAACATACACAGTCTATTTTCAGCGTATATTATTCTAATGTTGGAATTTGTAATCTATATATTCTGGAGCGTTCTTTCAAAGATCCTTGGTGTACGTATGCACTTAGGAACGCATTGAATCACACACACAAAATGAACAAGGATAACATCTAAAACGCAAACAAGTATATTGATAAAAAGGACTCTATTGATCGACTGAAAGAATCTCGTATTATATAATATTATATAACAGTTTTCAGTTAATGATTTTGCATTTTCGATGTTTTGCTTGTCGATCGCATGTAAAGAAATAAAAAAAGGTTCGCTATAAAAATGCCTTATATATGAGCTTCCAGTCATGTTTTAATAGCTCGAATTTGATAATATACCAAGCGTTACACTATTCTTAATTGCTTTACACGCCCGCTAGTCTTATATACAGCTATAGTAGCTTTAAAGGAACAATTTACTCAAGTAAGGCATATATTGAGCATAAGCAAATAACTGTCTGATTTTTAATCAGTGGCATACATGGAAATACGAGCAAAGACCCAAACAAGTATGTAGTAATACATTCTTTTATTTGAAATAATATATGTTTATTTATTGTTTGTAAATATTGCAGCGACCGCATTGATTTATATTTCTGCTGGTTACGTGGTATCCATTAGCGTGTCAGATTTCAGCTACATTATGTTTTTCTTCTCATACCTGGCCCATTTTGCTCAGTCTGGAGGGCGTCCGTCACACCTGCAAGTACGATTTTAGTGTGGGCTTGGAGTTCAATCCCACGAAGCGGTACTTTTGTGTACCGCTTTACCTTTTGTGTACCGCTATTGAATTCCGTCGAAACATATTGTTGTTGTTTTTAGTAAATATTCAAAAATGGTAGTTGTGTTATACATGACAACGTTATTATTTTGTATTTTGTAAGTTAAAAGCTACGGTTAATGCAGCTTTAAGATAAATCATTACTGGTAGTGAGACCCGTTTTCAACGCATGGTCTGTTAGCGTAGTGCTTGAAAGTGTATACATTTATGTAATGTATATCATGAATTTCAAGAAAAAATCCACCAACCACACACAAATCACATTGCACGCACTTTCTGTTTTTTTTACATGTATACCGAAATATATTGAAAATGATATCGCGTATAATAAGCCCTAATGAACCGGTATCTGACCCACACTTACATTATCTGCTTCTTAAAGGAGCAGACTCGAGTCATGCCGTGTAATGGATGCCTTTTACGCACTATATGACTCGAGTCTCATAACACGGAAAGGTCACATATGGCGTCGATCATATCAACACATAATGTGACATTTTTGTCACATAACGCGTTAAGTCGCATATTGCGTAGTGACCTTCGACGCATTATATGAATAATCATACAATGCGTCGTAAATAGCTAGTTCATTAATATGTTCAACGCGTGAAACCAGGTTTTAGGGTACATCAAACCTCAATCTTACCCTAGTATCATCCAATTAAATTTATAGATTATAACTGTATTTTTCTAATCACTAAATAAGATATAGATGGTGTGAATAAATTAAATTAATAATAATATGTAAATATATATGAACAGTTGTTAACACCTTCTCATAACACATGGTTGCATAAATATTGTATAATAATAATAATAATAATAATTTCTTTATTTAACGAAGGTTAAAACACATTAAGTTATGCATATAAAATGCAAACACTTATTTTCAATGTGGCCTTCGAAAACAATAATGCTATAACAGTTATAAATACATATAAAACATGCATACTCATGCGCACACACGCAAACATCCATATACACAACAATACTTCATATCCGACAAACACTCATTGGTTAATACATTCATAATAGTCTTAATTCATAATCAAGATATCTATAGTGTCATATATGACGGATATTAAAGCAATTACATGCATACAGTGCCAGTTTCACTCAAGAAAAAAAATAAAGAAAAAAATAAAAAACAACAACTCAACAGCGCCATAATTATATAGTAATATCAGCTAGTTTATATCCTGCTTTTGGAAAAGACATTGTTTTAAATTGTATTTATACGAATTAAAGCTATTGATGTTACGTATATGTAAAGGAATTGTATTCCATACTATTGTACTGTAAAATATCAAGTTATATTGTGAAAATATATACATTACTGTTTTTATAAATACAATATTATGTTATTTAAAGCCTCTCCCTAATACAAGAATCCAGGAATAGGTACTATACACTGTTATTACTAGCCTGTTAAAGATAGAGGGAATGTACACACCACGAGCATGAAATGTGCTTAAACTAGTTTCCTTATTAACTTGAGAACAAAATAAATCAAGTTTACGCATGCCCTTGGACACAAACCTCGACAAAGCGCCTCGCTCAATATCAGATGTCTTAGCCCACTCGGCCACCTAGTTAACTTGAAATATTGGTGATGCTAAGGTCTTACTCTTGAACGCGTCGGGAAACTTCCGGCTTTTCCGTCAAATAACGACAACATTATTGATACGAAATAGGATTCAAATTACATGATTATAACCTTAGAGACCTATTCAACTATACAAACATTCACCATAGCAAGACGTCATATCAATACCGATACAATATATATATATACATATACTTTAAATGCCTTTATAACGTGAGAGATACATAGATAACACATGTTTAAATGGTGACAATCGTATCGTCGGTGAATGAAAATATGTACATATCGAATGTAAATGATTGGTCGTTGGTTTGCTAGTGTTTATTATTTCATCGATTGATTATTTGTAAACACGTTGTGGACCAGCAAAGACTCAATAACAAAATAAATCCGTAAAATCACATGCCTCACCTATAGTGCCTTGACATACGCCCACACATCAACACACACACACTAGACAAATTGACAAAGTAAGTAAACCGTTAAAAATAAGTTCAATGTCAGTTGTGAAACTCATATTGGCCCTTGAGATGTATTTCCAAACATACAAAATGGTCTTAAATTTGATTGGTTAATTATTATTATTGCTGGTCCACAGCGTGTTTACAAATACTCAATCGATGAAATAATTCATTGTATTTTAGAATAATTGACTTTAATTTTAATATGCGTAGTAATATTGCGTTTGTTGCATATTCAAAGTGTAACATATTTTGAATATTGCAATGTTAGAATATATGTTACCTGTACCCACGGTAGCGCGAATAGTGCCTTAATACATGTACCGTGAGCAGCACAACTATAGCAGGCAAGTCATTGGTTGTTGACAGTTTGATATTAAAATGTGCGTACTATATATTTATCTATTTGTTTTTGTATTGAATACAGATAGGCAATTGTGTTTTACTACATTACTAAAGTTATATGTCTATTAAAACGAGTAGATTATAAAGTTATATATTTTTTATTGTATACTAACAGGACAGTTTGGCATATATCATTAATCGCACGACTACTTTGAAATAAGTGAAATAAAGAGAGTATATCTTTCTCTGGTTACGTTCAATACATATGCTAGGAATATATCAACAAAATTAAGGAAACCTTATTTGTTGAGGATCGCAAAGAGTGAATATGACTGATGCTCATTGTATTCATTACTGATTAGGCCAATAATTACGTTTAAGAAAAATAAGTATTTAGTCATGCATTCTAGTACAGTAAGAGCGTTCAAATCTAGAAAAGATGGTCAATATTTTTGGACAATTTATTTACACGTACATTACATATATTTGCAAACAATTTCGACCTTTAAGATTGTTAAAACCACACAATTTCAGGATGTCGAACAGGGGAAATTATCTTGTGGTTGCCGCTATAGACTTCGGTACGGCTTATTCTGGATATGGTTTTTCCTTGAGAGATGCCTTTGATAGAGATCCAACTAAAATTTCAACAATTCTGTTGAAATCGTCACGATGTCTGCAATCTTCGAAAACACCAACATGTGTGCTGTTTGATAGAAGCAAGAAGTTCCATTCGTTTGGTTATAAGGCGGAAGAAAAGTATGCTGAACTTGCATTTTGATGACAAACATAAGGATTGGTACTTCTTCAAACACTTCAAAATGAAGCTGTTTGACACGATGGTAACTATTTCAGAAATACGAGCAGGCCTAAATTGTGTAATTTTAAGTAACATTCGTAAGTAATCTGTTGATAACGTAGCAAATATTGGTCTAATTGGTATATAGCGTTGACGATAGTCAGTCGATGTGAGGTACATTAAGCCATCGCTATAATATCACAAGATGCAATTTACGACTATAAGTAGTTTATTTGCGACTACAAACAGTAGACTATATGTTATTACTTAATGGTAATTTTTGATCATGAAGCCCGATGACTTTAAGGTAGAGTATCGCTACGCGGTGCAACTTATATAATCTCTCATACAGACTCAATAAAATCGAGAATACTATTGTTTCTCTCTTGTTTGTGTATGTTGCTTCCATGGGGTCTCCTTTCCTGCTGTTAGTTCGCAGCAAATATTAAATGAATAGAATATACATCGCCTGGAAAATGCTAGTTTAGCATTTTAAGAGAGCTTTTCTCCGTGTTACTTGGTTACCTAGCAAACGAGTGCTGATCTATCATTGGGTATTTTATTTCTTCATTGTAAAATCATTGTGGTAAAATCTAAAGTAGAGTTCATTGTACAAAGTTGGTCAAAATTAAATATTAATAGTTCAGAAAGAATCAATCGTGCACCTTGTACAATATTAGAAACTCTGTACTGTCGAACACGATCAGCCAGTTTTTATTTACCGTTTCTGCATTGGTATTGGAATGCAGTTTAGTAAAATATTATTTTAATTATTTAATAGACAGTTCAAAGAAACCTTTCCATAGAAGACCAGCTTGGCAAAAGCCTCCCTGCTATCGACGTGTTTAGTGCGTCCATAGGATACCTGAAAGGACTGTCTCCTAAAAATATTCCAAGATGTTTATTACAGGGCTAACAGAGTTCGACATTCGGTGGGTAGTAACGTACCAGCGATATGGAATGAAGCAGCCAAACAGTTTATGCGCGAAGCGGCAAAAAAGGTTGAATTATCTTAATCTATTTTACAAAGAAATGTATGCACTACAAACGCACAGACACTATATTTGACTTAATATAAACGAAAGAAGCTACTTCTCGGTGAAAACGGTATTACCGCTCAAGCGGTCGTTACAATATTGTTCCAATACGAGACCTATTTTTGTACGCAATATCGCTGTCCCATTCTATTAGTCTGGATCGTCTGAGACGCTTGTTTTTTAAGGACAGACCTTTGTATTTAAAACCAAGCGTCACAGATGAACAAGATTAACATGCAGCAGAACTATTCCAAATGACCGAGTGTCTCTTGCGCCGCTAATGGCAGACCCACATTTTGTGAATACGAAATTGGCGCAATATCTCGGTCAGACAACAAAGGTGCTTTTCATATATAAACGCTACGATCGCGACATTAAAGTTAAATATGAAATCGTTGGCAGGTATACTTTAAAGAGGATAGTTTGCCTAATAAAAACATAAGCAACCGGACCTTTGATTAATAACGTGGTATTAAATATTTAATACGTACATGTCTGAACATGTTCATTCTATTAATGTTAACCTGGGACAAAAAATGAATTTCATTCATGTTTAGCGTTTATTTCCAATTTCGACCTTTCTTTTCCTATTTCCTGCACATCCATCGTTGGACATTTATTGTACTGGTTCTATTTTTCCACACAGTTCCTGTCACAGTGTTGAACCTTCAAATACATAGGTTCACTGCTGCTGTTCATGCAACGCTTTATGCCCCACAAGTCTTTCATGCGGGAAACAGTTTAACCCATTTATTCCAGTCAACGTTTTTGCCATTCAGTACTTCTGCACTTTGATTAGATAACGAGTGGCCATATTTAAATCTGTTTACAGCAGTCAAATACCCATATCTTTGGAATAAAAGTAAGTTTTAGTTGTGTACATTTTAATAATTATCTATGGGATTCCCAATCTAATTTGTTTTATTGCAGTAGTATTTCTGCTAACCACGGTGTTTTAAGGCACATGCCCGTTAATAAAGGAGGGTGCGCAAGTTGCTATGAAGCAAATCCATTAACTTTGTGTCAATATTAGACACAACATGCAGTAACAGACAAAACATAACATTTAAAGACATTTCTCCAAAATTTAAAAGACGTCACTGCTAAAATGTAAGACAAAAAACAATTTCACGTAAAAGACGAAACCATTAACTGAAAATCATTTCAAAGTTTAAACGACAAAATTGCAAAAGGAAATATACAAATCGAACAGGAAATATAGGATTTAAGGACCACAGTCAACCAGAAGCACGCAAAGAAACAAACAATAATTACAAAGATGAATAAAAGGCAAGACATCACAAACATAATGGGTTGACAATAGGGCTATCTCACCGGAACGTCAAGTGGCAAAACAGGCCGATGGGGTTTACACCAGATTATAGGGTACCCCAAATCTCACTCTGTCCCTATTGTCATCCCAATGAAACGGGACAGTATAAATAAAGATATCCCCATTTCCTAACAAAAATGGCAGCATTAACAGGCAATATAAGTATAAAACATACATGATGAATATAATAAACATAAGCCTAGAAAGCCATAAGAAAGTACTCAGTGACTTGGTAGAAGCCAGAGCAACAAGAGCACACACCGTTTAGGGTACGATAAGACAATAGTTAAGAAACAAAAACACCAAACACTACCATCCTTTGAGGATTTAGGTAGACGTCAACATAGGTCCACAAAATGTCCGGTCATCGCACAATCAAAGAGGAAAGCATAGTGTAAAGTGTAAAAGTGTCAACAACGAAACATGCATGCAGTGCGTTGCAAAATGATAGGGTCATAATCTCTTTCGATAACTATTTAATAAGTTTAATAAAGATTGTATGAAAGTGATTATGAACAAAAATCATATGAAGTTCGTAAATCACATCACCATAGAAGTCAGGTTGTGATAGTCGTTGTCTCAGAAGAGTTCTTAAATTACCTTTATATTTTAAAAGTAGACCAGTGTTACGATAATAACATTTGCAAATATTTTCCGAAGTTTATGGCAACGGTAGCCCTACTGGAGTAGCTTCTTAGTTTTACAACTGTTACAAATATTAAAGTCTTCAACACGACAACAAGCTCTAGAAAAAGGAATAGTTTGAGAAACATAGTCCCCATAAGAAGTAACTCGGGGAAAATACCATCTAAGTGGGGATAATTAACAGTATCAAAATTAAAATCAGCTCATATATTTTAGTAATTATTTCACCATTTTTAGTCGCGAGATGTAAATCAAGAAAAGAAGTGACAGTATCAGAAATCTTAGCTTTGTAAAGATGAAGTTCTTTAAGATAGATAGTATTAACTATAGTAGAACAGAAAGGGTTGTCAATGTTCAATATGTCATCCAGATACTGGGAGGTGTCATTAAATAGTTCAAGTACATCTTCCTGAGTATCTGAAGAAATACTGCACATGAAATCTCTTTCATAGCAGTACAACAAGAGGTGCACAGTTCGTAGGATACCAACAATTTGATGATGAACGGTAGTTCCATCCCTGACGAAAATAGTATCTAATAGAAAAATGAGTGCTTCACTAACTTATTGTCCACATAGTGCAATTGTCTACACTGCCGTTAGTAAGAAACGCTTTAATATTGGTACAGCCCAAAATTGTAGTTTTTTCTTCAGAAAAGTTTTTTTGAATGAGAACAATGAGTTTGTCCTTAAACTTATTTACATTACAACGATTGTAACGAAATCTTTATGAGGTTGTCTTTGATGAAGTGATGCGGTAAGGTAGTATTTAGCGTTGAAAAGCCATAAGTACTTATAAATGAAATGTTATTGTATATTTTATCAAGAACGTCTACTGAATGTTTAATTGATCAAATAGGTTAGTCGCAGAATTGTCATAAGCTTTAGCACAAAATTGTTTAACGTGATCGTTAAAGGCAGTAAGACAAGAAGTTAAACGTTTGGAGATGTTTGGCACTAGAAATAGATATAAAACGGGATATATAAGGTTGTTTATGTATTTTTAGCAGAGATAAAACACTGTAGGCGTCAAACAAAAAGAACATTATAAGCTGCCTTATCAGCAGGAATTATTTTGAAATTCTTGAATTCCCGATTATAAATAACTAAAAAATACCTAGATCTCAAAGTCTCAGTCGAATGTCTTTTGGTTTATCTAGGTCACTTTTGGGTTACACCCCATAAATTAAGTAACCGAGTATTGTCTTTAATATCAACGATTATATTAGTAGGCAATTGTTTGTTCACTATGTACGATTTGAGTTTCATTCAAAGAAGAATTTCATAATTGTAAACATATTGGTGTTTTGTAAATATTCCATCTAATTGTTTAAACACTTTTTTGAAATGGTTATTCTTCCGTAGTCTTTCATAAAAAATAATAATGTTAAGCTGTCTAATTTCCCAAATCTGATCGCAATAGTATCCGATGTACCAAAGTTTCGTGTGTATAGAATATACTGCAGTATATATTTGTTTTCAAATCAGCTCGAATATCATTTTTAAATAGGCTGGTATAACTGAGGATAAACTTTTGCTGGCACTGGAACCAAACGCAGCCTCGTTATACTGTAGATCGGTGAAGGTGGAAAAGCTCGTTGACTCATCTGTTGGTTTATCTCACTTTAAACCTGGATCGAAGTATCTTGTGTTGGATGCTGGTGGTAAGATTTCAACAGTATACAATAGCATAGAGATAAAACAAAACAAATCGTTTAAAAAAAATATTCCCAGGATATTGATATTGTTTATATATGTATGAAATAGAAAAAGGCGCATTGCCAAAACATGATTTAAATAATAACAATAGCAGTGAAAACACGTTTTGTTTCTGGAAATCACATCTTTCTTTTTAATTCGGTCACTTACATAGTGCTAGAAATGGATATACAATAGTTACGGAAGTGAAGTGAGTATAATAAATACTGATAAAGGTGATCCTTTGAGAGCAACAAAAACAATTAAGAGAATAAAGCAGCAGACTCGGTTTTATTGTGTCTGTTCATGAGAAGTAATGGAGAAGCAACATTTCTCACGCCCTCTAGCACCGGCTTAAGCGGTATTCTACTTCAAAGCCCCCTAAATTGTGCCGTTCGTCCCAAAGGACCAGTAAAAAAAACACTACTGATTCGTAGCACGGGGAGACTTTTTACAGCCGCCAAACTGCACTAAACGAACGCTAGTGTGAATGTTAATAAATACTGATAAAGGTGATCCTTTGAGAGCAACAAACACAATTAAGAGAATAAAGCAGCAGACTCGGTTTTATTGAGTCTGTTCAAGAGAAGTAATGAAAGAAGCAACACTTCTCACGCCCTCTAGCACCGGCTTAAGCGGTATTCTACTTCAAAGCCCCCTAAATTGGGCTCGTTGGTCCCAAAGGACCAGTAAAAAATAACACTACTGATTCGTAGCACGAGGAGACTTTTAAAACAACAAAACACTTTGCATATAATCGAGAAACAATTATATCTAGACGCCTAATTTCGTTTTTATAAACCACTTTATTTATTACATGGAAAACATATGTTTAAGCTTGTCAGATGTAGCCATTATGATTGAGTTATGCTTCTCTTGGACAAACAAGCTCATTTCGTTATTTCGTGCGAATTATTGGTATTTCACTTTATTTTATATGTAAACCCATTAGCTACACATTCCTCATTGTTTCCTATATTTTCCGTTGACGATGGAATGTTCAGCTCAGAGTTACGACTCATGAATTGTTTAAACATCATATACCTTGCATCGTAGACAGCATAGCTCCTTTTTTCTGATATTCTCATCAATCTTTATCCGAATGCGTATCATCTGGGGTTTTTGCACTTTAAATTACCTCTCATGAACAGACTCAATAAAACCGAGAGTGCTACTTTTATCTCTTGTTTGTGTTTGTTGCTTCCAAGGGATCCCCTTCTCAGTATGTATTGACATTAACACTAGCGTTTGCTTAGTGCTGAGTTGTGGCCGTAAAAGGCCGCCCGTAAATCAGTAGTTTTATTACTTACTGGTCCTTTGGGATCATCAAGCCCAAAATCGGTGGCTTTAAAGTAGAATATCTCGTAAGCATGTGCTATCAGGCGTAAGAGTTGCTGCACTTTAACTTACCTCTGATGAGCAGACTCAACAAAACCGAATCTACTACTTTATCTTTTGTTTGTGTTTGTTGCTTCCAAGGGATCCCCTTTTCATTATTTATTGATATTCAGACTAGTGTTTGTTAGTGTTGTTTGGCGGCCATGAAAAGTCGCCTCGACTTACTGGTACTTTGGGATCATCAGGCCCAATGTTTGTGGCTTTAAATTAGACTATCGCACCGGTACTAAAAGGCGTGAGCGGTGCTGCACTTTAAATTACCTGTCATGAGCAGGCTCAATAAAACCGATTCTGCTACTTTTATCTCGTGTTTGTGTGTGTAGCTTCCAATGGATTCCCTTTTTAGTATTTATTATCAAACTTGAAAGAGTTCCGTCTGTTGAGGTGAACAGTTTATCTTAATTTGACATGCTAACACGCTAATTCTTTTTTTCTCCAACCTTATTCAAACTGTATGTGACATTTTATAGTTATACAGTCTTATTTTACTGGTCCTCTGAGATCAACGAGCCAAATATAGGTGGCTTTGAAGTAGGAGTTCCTTCTTACATTACCTCTCATGAAGAGACTCAATAAAACCGAGTCTGCTACTTTTTTTCTCTTGGTTGTGTGTGTTGCTTCTAGAGAATCCCCCTTATCACTATTTATTAGACAGTCTGATTTATCCAGTTGATTAGGTAGAATTACATCATTTTAATTGTTGAAAATCCTATATTTCGCCGTATGGACACTATCACGTATTTATTTCTTCTCAGATCACATCACATGTCTCTCAAAAGTTAAGAACTGCCTTAGTAAACTTGCAATCACAGATGCCAATTTAATTTCTTACATAACGGTGTTTGACTTGTGCCGGAACACGCTAGATCCTTATTTTCTCCGATTTTAATCAGAACTGTTTACCTAAACTGTCTTCAAACAGAGACATAATTATAATGAGATTCAGATTTTGTTTGTTTGTGCACACAAATAAATAGATTCATTTCACCAGGACAAACTATATATACTACTCAAAATTTGCTAAATTTCACTTATATTCTTCAATATAATTTTATTAGAAATTAATTCACAATAACGATAACGATATTAATTTCATTGATACTTCAACAATTCCACAATTTGAAACAAGTCATGAGATCACTGCCTTAAATAATTGCATGTAAAATAGAAATAATGTTATCTATTTCAGCAAGAAATTTAGACAGCAAAAAAGTGATCCTTAGCAAATTTCCAAGGTTTCAATTAATTTGTTAAGTTGCTGAGGGAATTTTAATCAGTTTTGTCATGATTTGCTATTTAGGTAAATATAAACAACATGCTTATTACGTATCGTTTGCAGTGCTATTTTTGCTATAACAATTAACCGCTTCTACTGCAAGCACGCAAAATATTTTATTCTTATCTATTTATGGGTCTTTCAATGAAAATGGAATATCTTTTCTTACAAAAGGTGGAACCGTCGACATTACTGTTCATGATGTAAAACCTGACGGTACTATTGCTGAACTGTACCGGGCAAGCGGTGGCAACTGGGGAGGTACGTACGTCGACCAGGCCTTCTTGCGACTACTGTCTGACATTGTCGGTGCGGACGTCATAAAAGAATGTAGAGAAGAGAAAATGACAGATTTTCTCGATCTTCAAATGGAGTTCGAAATGAAAAAAAGATCAATCAAACCAGAAGTGGACACTAAAATTACGTTGAAATGTCCGCTCTTCTTGAATGAAAGATACAAAGCAAAGACAGGAAAAAATATTAAAGAGGCAATTTTGTCGACACAGTACTCTAATCAAATTATACAAATGCAAGACAAATTAAGAATAGATGCATCCGTCGTAAAAGAGTTGTTCACAAAAGTCATCGACGACATAATTCAACACTTAAAGATGGTTTTCGAAGAAGACCTCGTGCGAGATGTTCCAACAATCCTGATGGTAGGAGGGTTCTCCGAATCACCGATGCTGCAATCAAGCATTCGCAAACACTTTCCTGATAAGCGAATCATTATCCCGGAAGACGCTGGTCTGGCTGTTCTGAAGGGTGCCGTGATATATGGTCATAATCCCAGCTTTATTACCAAAAAGTAAGCATCAATCAGTTTCAGTTGATCAGCTTGCCATTTCTTATAATATCTACTTAATTCTACAGATGTTGATATAATGTTTCACTCTAAACCGTTCAATCTAATTATCCCAATTTCCAATACGTTTGAAGGATTTTCTGTTACACCAGTGAGTTTAAACCAGGAATAACGTATTAAAACAACTACGCACTTATTCGATGGAGCCATACTATTTTAAAGTAATACAATAAAGTCATATTCTGTGAAACCGGTCAACTCGCAATCAGGTTTATAGTGCAAAATATGTCTAAGCTTTGTACAAATTGTGGGTAGTTTTTAAGGAAACTATGAGCAATAAAACACATTTAAACACTCACTATTCAGTCCAGCTGCCACGGATTCAGAGGATATCAACTCACTGAACAGTATGTGTGTTCTCAAATGATGGAGGTGAAATAAAACACATGTAGTCCACATGTAATTTCATTTCGGTGTAGGGTCGCTTAGTACTTAGACTCATTGTGATCACGGTATTAGTTATTTAGATTCTTGACAGATACCTAGGTTTAAATTCACAACGGAGTTTTTTTGCTACTACTGTACCTCTGTTGTCAACCCTTATATGTTTATGGTGTCGCATACTTTACTTCTGTTTCGTGCAATTGTCGTTTGTTTAGAATGCTTGTTTTTGGTTCAGTGCATTCTGTGAATTTGTCACGTTCCCCTCTTTTGAGCGAACAGATAACAGTGTTTGATTTATAAAAGTCTGTGTCAGTTTATTGGGTTGATTAGAAAACAAATCCAAGAGGTCTATGTGAGTATATAATTTCTTTAGCTGCAGCATTAGTAATTCTGGGAATTGAAGCATTAAGCATGTTAAATGGTAGTTTCATATTTGAGAGTATCATAGATGCACAGTTCTTATAGCAAATGTATATGCATTGAAACGTTTTGATATAGAACTGAGAGGAGGTTTAGACATCATAATGGTGGCAGTGCTTGATTCTTGATTGCTGTGAGATGCGGGATCGGGTAGATATCAATAACTCTGGTAACTAAGAGTAAGAATTTCAATGTAGTTTCATAGTTTACAAACTTGTAAAGGACCAAAACTTCTGTTACAATCATCCAGTCAACATAGAGAGGGTAAGGATATATAGGAATCCGAGAACTTTGTCACACACTTACATTCGAATAGATTGATATATATTTATTAACGTTCCCGAACGATATACAAGGGGCCGTCTGGTGAACGTCTTCATCCGACGGACAAGTCTAATGGAAGTGTTTTGACTTTCGATACACCAAAAAGTCCACTGGTAACAGTGGGGCCTGGACAAAAAGAGAGATAGAGATCAGCTGTTACGGTTTCTGAGTTGATAGTTTTGATAAGTGAACTATATAGGTCATAAAATAAAAATATAAAATTAATTAAAATAATACAATTTGTATATTGCATATATATTGATTTTAAACACTGTGCATCTTATTCTTTCTTTTAACACAAATAACCGAATGTACGACATTTTGACTGGTTGCCATTGAGATATTTAAAGCAGCAGCTATATAAAGGAATCAATGATCTATGATCAACACCCTACTCTTTACATGAGAGAGAGAGAGAGAGAGAGAGAGAGAGAGAGGAAAGACGAGGATGGTACAGACTAACGTTTATCCTATTGCAGTACCACTGTTATAAATCCGTTGAAGCTTGTGGTGTCGCATACTTTGCTTCTATGAAACCCTTTCTATTGGTTGATTCTTTTGGATGAATGCGTATGCTTGGTGGCCTGCGTTCTATGAACGCTACATTTCCTTCAGTTCAAAGACTTTGTCGTAACACAACTTTAGCTGCTGCAGTACAAGTTAGAAACACGTATCTTATCATATAACTAATGTCGCATTGGAGTAAGCTTCAACCTTAAGACTTTAGCTAGCATGAAATAAATGTAACTATTTTACGTGGAACTACTTAAATACAAGACAATTGCTGACTTATTTGCAATTATGTCTGTTATTATGTTCAACACAATCCGTCGCACATTGTCGAAGAGGATATTTTATATATGGTTTGATATATATAATGATATCATGTATACTTGCATATAAGCATTTACTATCGGATTGCTTAACACATTTGTTTTCAGAAAAACGAGAATCGAGCAAATTCTTCTGGTTGCCGCAATAGACTTCGGCACTGCTTATTCTGGATATGGTTTTTCCATGAGGCATGACTATGATAAGGATCCTACTAAAATTGCAACAATTCCGTGGAATTCGTCAAGTGCTCTACAGTCGTGGAAAACACCAACATGTGCGTTGTTTGATCCAAACAAGGAGTTCTATTCGTTTGGTTTCGAGGCGGAAGACAAGTACGCAAACCTTGCATTAGATGACGAACACAAGGATTGGTACTTCTTCCAACAGTTCAAAATGAAGCTGTTCAACAAGATGGTAACTATTTTTAAATAAGCAGTAAGTAATTTCAAATACCATACGGCAATGACAAAATGAATGGCGCAAAACCAGTTGGAAATATTGAAAACAGTTCTATGAGCAATGAGAATGTATTTGTATAATTGTAACAAACAATCCACATCATTAATTTGTAACACATACTGATTATATAAATGACACAAATGTATACACTATAAAATGTCTGCCACAAATTGCAAGTTATCATACTGGATGTATTTAATAAAGCAGATCATGGAAACTTTAATCAATAGCATTTAAAAGAGAATGGGGTTAGGCGTAACAATCAATAGTTAAAGCGCCTAAAACATGAGTATGTATGAATACTACATGTACTTCCTTAAAAGACAAATACTTTATATCAAATACGTATGGGGAATGTCTTTTGTTGCTTCACATGGTACAAAGAACCGCAAATGTCGTTGCTTTTATGAAACAGTTACCATAAAATCCATCGTAAATATGTTTTATATACGACATTGTATTTAATTCATTTCTAGACTTTATATTCTCTTTTGGAAACTTGATAAAACGGCATAATGCAATAGTTCATTTACAAGCATTTAACTAAGTTATTTTACTATAATTTATGGAACTATATGACCATACACTACCTTTAAATGTTCATTCATTAGTAAAATCGTCCGTTATTATCCCACTATTAATACAGCTAATATTTAAATTACCATAAACAACGTCTACACGTTGCAATGAGATCATTTTATAAATTAAGCAGTTCAGCATATTCACTGATCTTTTCCAACTGTACATGGATGACTATAAACAGAGTTCTGAAATATATCTCTTTCTTGTTTCGTCATGTAAGATGTGTATATTTAAGTTAGTAAAACTGCGGTTAAATCAATTATGGTATACATGCATTTAAAAATAATAGTTTAATAGAAAACTAATTCATATAGACAGTTCAAAGAAGCTTTCTTATCGAAGATGAGCTTGGCAAAAGACTCCCGGCTATCGATGTGTATAGTGCGTCCATAGGATACCTGAAGGATCAAGTTTTGAAAACTTGTCGAGATCGTTTCCCAGGCACTAAGGAGTCTGATATTCTGTGGGTAGTAACGGTGCCAGCGATATGGAATGAAGGAGCAAAGCAGTTTATGAATGAAGCGGCAAAACAGGTTGAGTGGACATATTATTTATTAATAAATAAGAGTTTTTTAAAGAATGCAATGACAGTACTGGCAAATTGGTGTGATTGTGTATGTGTATGAGTGTGTGTGCTTGCGTGCGGTGCGTACGTACGTGCGTGTGTGCCTGCGTGCGTGTGTATTTGCATGTCTGCGCTCCTGCGTGGGTCATTTTACACATTGGTTTTGTCAAACCTAAAAGCATTTTGCACTATTTATCAGACCCATTATAATGGATTTTACTTCAAGTGAATTTAAGCGGTTTGTTTCTTTTTACTTTGGCTATACATTACACTCTGAAGGCCGTCTTGATATTTTCGTCTCATGGATGCTTCCGATATATTGACTAGTATATTTCGTCCACATTCTTTAAACACAACTGAATAATGTACTTTGTGAAACTACAAATATATGTACAACAACATACTTGTATCATTTACATTTCTTCAAAATAACTCCAATGTCGAAACTATAGCAAACAACGGGTTGTTGTAACAGTTGTATATACATGTTTACACATGTCTTCAGAGTGTGTTCATTATATCGTTGTTCTTAGCTGTTAAAGTGTTAATGTTTCACTAATCGCTAGAAACAAATAATATCCAATTGATTAAAGTCACATGATTTTATGTAATTAAATGCTGCATTCTCTCAATTCTTCTTCGGTCGTTTAATCATAGTGTTTAACTCACATTATCTATAAAATAATATGTTAACAGCTTGATAAATTGTTTTAAAAAGTCTCATTGTCATCATAGGCTGGAATAACTGAGAAAAATCTTGTGCTGGCATTGGAACCAGAAGCAGCCTCGTTGTACTGTAGATCGATGAAGGTGAAAAAGCCCGTTGACGCATCGGGCGGTTTATCTCCTTTTAAACCTGGATCGAAATATCTTGTTGTAGATGCCGGTGGTAAGTTTTGACTTGTGTAAAATGTTATAGATTACACACATCTTAAGCAACATACACAGGGAATCTATACATATGTGTTTACTTGTTCGTAGAACTATATGTACTACATTTTATATTAACGAAAACAAGACCGTTTTTTTATTTGTGTTCTTATTATTTGGTCATTTTGCACAGCATTTTGCATAGGTAAAATAAGGTATGCTCTAGAAAGTTATGGAAGTGTTATTTTTAAAATGATCGGAACATGTTACTTCAAAACAGGTGGAACCGTCGATATAACAGTACATGAGGTAAAACCTGACGGAACTCTTGCTGAACTGTACCGGGCAAGCGGTGGGAACTGGGGAGGTACTTACGTCGACCAAGCCTTCTTGCGACTATTGTCTGACATCGTCGGTGAGGACGTCATATGTCAATGTAAGAAAGAGAACATGCTAGATATGTTGCTTCTACTACGCGAGTTCGAAGTGAAAAAGAGAACATTTAGGCCAGATATGAACGACATAGTCATGTTTAAAGTTCCGGTCTGGTTGGGTGAAACATTCAAAACAAAGACAGGCAAGGATATCAAAGACATCCTGCCATCGACAAAGTACTCCAATCAAATTAGATGGATTAGTGACAAGTTACGAGTAGACGCATCAGTTGTAAAAGATTTGTTCACTCCCGTGATTGACGGCATAATTCAACACTTGAAGAAGCTTTTCGAAGAAGAGCTCGTGCGAGATGTTTCAACAATCCTGATGGTGGGAGGGTTCTCCGAATCACTAATGCTCCAAACAAGCATCCGCAAGCACTTTCCCGATAAGCTAATCATCATCCCGGAAGACGCCGGTCTGGCCGTTCTGAAGGGCGCGGTGATATATGGTCATGACCCGAGTGCCATTTCCGAGAGAAGATGTAGATACACATATGGGTTTGAATGCAACAAGTCATTATCAGACATGAAGAATATAAAGGAAGAATCAATTCCAGACAATCGGAAATACGTTGACAGAGAGGGAGATTTACGTGTTAGAGGAGTGTTTGACAAGCATGCAATTATTGGTCAGCGAATGGAAACTGGAAAGGCACAATCTTCAAAAGGTTATTATTCTGTTAATGGCAAAGCTGTTAAAGTAAGACTATTTGCTTCCACAGAGCCGGATCCATTATATATATCTGACACTTCATGTACACTCATAGGATCAATGAATGTTGACCTTAGGCATCTGGATGATACAAGCATTCAAGTGAGCATAACATTTAGTCATACTGAACTTTTGGTGGAAGCGACAAAGGAAGCTACAGGAGAAACGTTAAATGCCAACTTTAGACTGTTGGAATAACTGAAGAAAACCCTAAGCAAAAGTGTCATGTTGAGTTACTTCAGTGAGATACACATTATAAAGGGTATATCCGTGTGTGATTTATAGATCGAATGAGCGATTTAAACTTGACTATTGAATGGTTTTTCATGAGACTGAGGAGAACTGGTAAAAAACTGTCAACTCAGAAATGATTTGTATAGTATGTAACCCGTAACAAACGACTTAATACAACTTATAACATATAGTAGCATTCACGTATATTGATTGTCATGAACGGAAAATAATAAAAACAAAATACGAAGACAACGGATGGTGAAACACTTTTCCGAAATATTGTTATAGAACTGTCTCAACAAACTTGTACAAACACGATCATTGAGATAGTATCAAGAAAACTGATGTTAAACATTTGTTTTACCGCAAAAAATGCCATATATGAGTATATACTGAAACGCAAAAGAAACGCAACTCGGAAATGTCCGCTATATATTGTATGTACAATATGCTGCTGATAATCGAATGGTATTTGGCTACATTATACCTTTCTGTTTGGAAAAAATACTAAAACAACACATAATACAACAAATAGTATGTCTTCAAAGTTTTATTATTGAAAGAGTACGCGTTTGGCTTAGGATGCAAACTTTTGCAAACTCTTTACGTTAAATACAGTACTGATTCAAAGAGGAACTGCAACATTTATGAATTTCTTGTTACAAGGTGTAGTGTGATTAAAACACAACATCACACTTGTGTCCTGTCTCTAATTAACTGCAATACTTTTTTTTTACAAAACATCTTTGGATTTCTTTGGAATATTATGTGGTATATACAATATATAGCGGAAATTCCCGAGTTGCGTTTCTTTTGCGTTTCAGTATATATATATATATAATATATATATATATATGGAGAAACATTTGTGAACTACCAAGGACAGGCAACCTTCGGACGAACTACGGCAGGGCGCCTAGCTATGACGAGATACACAGAAATCAAGCGTATAAATTCACTCCTTATAAAAGGTAGCTGCAACACACGTTGATGAACTGTATCTCTACATCATAACACGCTCGTCTGGAGCACAATTAACATATAGACGTATACATATATACAATTATAGCTCATATGATAGGGCCACATTTAAGCGTTCAATCACACACAGCTATATTGAGACAGTGACAATGAAAGGTGCCGGATCTTGGGGATACTGTGAATTCAGTAAATATAATAAAGGGAGAGAATTTGAACTCACTACGGCAACTTTCTAAATATGGATTTCGTAAGAGATATATATATATATATATGTACAAAAGATAATGCACAACACATTCCCGAAATGTATGCATATTTAGAAACAATTTGTTGAAATGAATTTAAAACATTTTTTATAAAAAATATTTATTAAATATATTCTATTCATAAATGTCTCCGTATCGATTATAGTAAATTCAGTGTATACAATGGTTATTTACAGATCTTATACCTCCATCTGATTTCTAAATGGAATCATGGCAATGGCAACACATTGCTTGAATTTGCGTAGTGTGTTTCTTTATTGGCAATATGAATATATTACTCAAGTTGTTCCCACATAGTGTTATCTTATCATTTAGAAATAAACAGTTTTTTCTCCCCTATATGCATACAATGGCTGGTTTTGTGCAATTAAGGAAAGCATTGGAGGATTTGTAGAATTTAAAAGACAGGCATAATAAAAAGAAAAATGTATTTGAGATGATACTTGCAGAACTTGCTTGTTTTCGGGAAATGATTAAGAAACTGTTTGATTAATGCAGGCCGCGATTACAAAATATATAAAATAATCAAAGCAAGGACAACGCCTGTGAAATTGTATTGGACTATACTACCGAGACCAAATCTGCATCTCTACATAATAGTCTTACTTTTCTGAAAGTTCCATGGAAACCTATTGTAAACTATTGGACATAACGTGGTCCGAATATTAACTGTCATACCCCATCCAACCCCTTCTCCCTCCAAGAAACGAACATGGGATTGGCTGGGGTATCGAACAAAACCTTAAATTTGGCTTAAACAGTTTACATATTGTAAAATTAAAACATTTAATAGGTAATTTGAAACAGGTAATCACATTTTTATCTGTAAAACTTTTTTTAAATGTGTTTTATTGTCGAAATATCCGTTATAAATCCTGCTAATATAACCTTTCCTTTCGCTTAATAGAATTAAGGCGAGACCACGTAATGAGATGAAAGGACAGATTGTCTTCTTATAACCACAGGGTAGTAACTCATAAAATCGGAACGCAGCGACAACATCCGCATTTTCTGTTCATAATTTCTATATTTCTGTAATTTATATTACCACAATACTTATTGGGTTTAAAATGACCAAAGTTACACCAACTCATGACTAGAACTGTGTGCAACGTTTCCATATTAGCTTTACTGTTGATGCTACTCAATTTTATAAACAAAATGCTGAAAACGTTTTAAAAATATCAGATCGTTGTAACAGTGCATTATAACAAGTAAATAAATAGTCAACTGAACATTGTAATGTCTAATTTTGAGCTATTAACAAGCTGATGCAGAGCCCCAACTTATACAGCTAACTGGTCCGTTTAAAGAGGAAACATCTCTAATATGTCGAGTTTGCTATTTCCTTCTCTTTGTTTGTGTTCGTGCCCAACGTATCACCTTTGGAGAATTTTCTCACTAGCATTCGTTTAGTGTTGTGTAGTGGAAATACAACCCATGAAGCCCATGAAAATCATGAAATGAATCAGTAGCATTATTATTTACTGATCCTTAAAGCTACGTACGCTATACTTAAACTAGTACGATAAACTCATCAATAAATAAAAAGAGTAAAGTTGTTTCGAATCGACGAACATTCAAAATGTCGATAAACATCGAAAAATCGGTAATAAGTCAGAAATCGATGCATAACACATCAATTTTATGTAGCTTTCATACAGGTAACATCAATAAATACACGGTTTCTGATTATATTTCATCCAAAATGATGTTTGACGGGAATGGTATTTGCACATAGAACATTGCGCTTTTATTCGTTCTTGAATACATGTACATTATGTATAACCACTAGACCTCGGAAACTTGTTAACACGCGGCAGCATGTTTAACACTAAATAGGCATTACCTAACAACTAGCGGCGCTGATTGACAGGTTTATTGTCGCTCCCACTAAATAAGCTATCAGCCAATCATATTTGCGATAGCAGACTGCTGATTACCACCTGTGACCTGACCCGTGACCTGTGACCTGTGTATACACTTGTTAGTGTTGAGTAATTAGGACACGGTGCTTTATTGATGAGGGACATGTGTTGAGTTGAGTAGAACAATTGCCGAAAATGAATGTTTATGATCGAGAAACAAACATGATTGTTTCATTCTGCAAGAATTTGTATGTAAGGGCTGTTCCATTAAAACATACCAGTGGGTAGCGGACGGCGATTTGTAGAAAATACATGACCCAAAAAAACGTTCTAACTCCGGAATATCGCATCTACAGGTGGGTGGGTAAATCACACACAAAAACAATTGAGTTGTGGGGAATGGGGGTATCTGAAATGAATCAATCAAGATGGGGTCTCAAACATTTTTAATCAAGATGGGGTGCTTTTCAAGTTAACAAAACATATTTTTTCTCGAATACTCGTTGATAAGGCTTGTTGCTTCTAAAAATAGAATGAATTCAAGAACGACAACTCCTACGGAATTTCGTACTTCGTCATCAATTAGATTCGTACTATTGTACATCGTACTCAATTTGATTCACACTATCGGTTATTTTTCAGAGGGGAAGTGCCGTGCAGCCGTCGTTGCACGGCCGTTTTTGAAAAAATCACGCCCAATATTTGGTGGAGTGGGTGGGGTAAAAAAAAAAAGTTTTTTTTTTTTGTGTTTTTTTAAACTCTTACTTTCTCAATATTGTTATGTGTTTTAAGTACGAAAATATAACAACAAACTTTAAAGTGACACTGTCAAAAATAAAACATTATCCATTTCATTTCAATGATTAAGAGGCATTTTATAATAATTTTGCTTTAGCACCCACATGATTTAAAATATCTTTCTAAAATTGAGTTAAACCCTTAAAGCCTAGATTTAGATCTTTATAAAATGCCTCTAAATTACTTAAAAGGAATTTGATAATTTGTTTTATTTTTATATTGGTAAAACAACAAAGTCAAAAGTCATATATTTTAGAAATAATTTTATTGGTAAATCCATTTACATACAAACATGTTCAATAACAGTGAAAAATGTTAATGAGTCGCCTCGAGTCCGCCGCGCGCATGCCGGGCTACCAAGTTCAGTTTGTAGCCCAGTGGGCTACCACAGATTTTAAAGATTTGTCGGTCCCTGAGCGCACACACGCGCATAAACGTATCAAGCGCGAAAGAAACAGATTGAGATAAAGTTGTTTTGAGACGGCATCCCAGTTTCAATTTGATAAAGTATACTCACGGTCAATGAAAACGCACCACAAAACAAATCCTTTAGAATTTGAGGCATTTTTAGACACATATTATATAATCCATATGATGAGTCGACATCTAACATTGTTTACATGCATATCTGAAATTAGGGCATTCTACATTGGTGTTATGCAATACACGTGCAAGTGCATTTTCGGTTTTCTTCAGTTACATCGCAAAAAGTAAATCGTTTTCTCTAATACATTCAATATATAATACTGTCAGCGGTCAAGCAATAAAAAGGCCAGTAAAACCAGTTGGAATTTATTCCGAGACAGATTAATGCAGCTTGAAATTTAATGGAACAATTTTCATATTGATTTATGATTATCCATAGTTAACAATGTGAAATGACAAGGTAAATAACCGCGTAACTTTTTGTCATAAAAGCCTACCAATAAACATGTAAGATAAGTTTGGTATCAAGATTCACTTCTTAAAAAATAGAAAATATTGGTTCAGCAGCTTTATTTCAAGTGGTTTGCGAATAATCCAACAGCATAAATATACGGAGTTACCGATGCGTTTTCATTGACCGTCAGTATATTTTACTACACCACGCAATTATTTCACTTGTAAGAAATGATAGAATACATGCTGATACATTTTGAGGTGAGTTCAAATATGTAAAGTTACTTTGTATCCTAATAAATTGTACTTAATATAAAACGTGCTCAAGAAGTCCCTGTAGTTCAGTGGCTAGAATGCATGAATGTAAATTTCAATGTCTTTGGTTCGAGTCTCGAGAGTGGCAAACCTTTTATTTCTGTAAATTATAATGCTACCTGTGTACAGGTTCGATTTGCAAAGTTCGAGGTATATAAAGGAAATAATGTTCTGCGGCGACAATGACGATTTTAGACTCGACATGTGCCACCAAGCCTTTTGGTGAGATTTTCTATACAAGATTAAAGTTGATAACGGTGCTGAGAGTCCGGTAGATCGCTGGTTATTTCATCGTACCAAAGTAGATAAAAAGAGGACAACATTAAGAATTGTAAATTTTGGTCAACGAGATACCTGCAGAATTGTGTTTAGGTCATTCCGTTTGCCGTCTCGAAATTGTTTTAGCCAATCAGTTAATAGGTCGTCAGTTGTGCCAAGTAGGCCATCCTGTTGATCGTGTTGTTCATGTTGGTCGTTTATTTACGTTGTGATGGCTCCTCTGCTATTCACACTGACTGTAGGGTTGGTTCTCACACGAGCCCACGTTCAGTGTGCATCTCGCAGGGTTAGTTCAACATTGATGAACCTTCTGTGATGGAGTTGAATCCGTAGTAGGTTCCCTCTCACAACAGGAACTAGCTGTGAAAGGTGACATCTCGCCGAATCCAACGTCGATAGTCCCAGTAAACATGTAAATGACCCTTGTAAGGGCCACGTTAAAAGCAGGCTAAAATATATGAACAAGTTATGACAACCTGAATTATCCACGTGGTTTTCGCTCCAGTAGACAATACTCGTAGCGGAGCCACATGGTTCCCGACATCCTCAACACATCTTGTCTGTCCGGAGGTTTGGACTGAAGTGATGATGTCCTACGTTATATATTATCGTTTAAATACCTGATTTTTCCATGAGCTGGTGAACGTGAAATTACAAATAAAAAAAGCCACGACTACACAGCGGCATGCGATATAGGTATACCGTCTGTAGCTTTAAGATAGTTGTGACTCATGTTTTGAAGTAGAATGCAAAAGCCGGTGCTAGAAGGCGTGACAGATTTTGTATATGCCATTACTTCCACGAACAGACTATTCTGAACAACCATGTGAGTTTATCGGATGACTTCGTCGTACGTCGTCCATTGTTCATCGTCCGTCATCCGTCCGTCGTCCGTCAACGTTTATCTTTATAAGACAACCGGGACTTCATTATTCATCCAATATTTACTAAACTTTGCCAGATTGTTAAATGTACACTTATAAGCTCAGTCATTGTTCGAATACCAACTAAAACGACTTATTATCACAAATATGCTATAGTTTGCCTCGTATATACGAAATGCCTTCATTTTTCATATAATATTTTACACAAATTACCCAAATTGTTGATATTAGTAGCAAGACAATTTCAAAACAAGGTATATCGAAATATATCGAAATAAAAATAGTAAAACTAGAGTTACGACCCAAGATTTAATTAAATATATTATAGTTTGCCTCGTTAAGACGATGGCGCATTAATTTTTCATACATCTGATCTTTACCAAACTTGATATATGACTCCTCAGATAAAAAGCTACATTGTATTACTAAACTAGATTTATTTTCCGTTAATAAACAAAAAATGCCGTGTTTCGTGAGAGCTCTAGCATCTTCATTATTCTCTCAAACCTTACCATCCTCAGTTAGATTGTTGATGTTAATTAATGAAAGTTATAATTTAATTCGTAACCTCAAACAATTATAAAATATTTGTATTTTAGACTATTCAACGTACTCAACTCCTGTATCTTATTATTTCAATATTAATAGTATTTAATATTAAATTACTTAAAATAGCACAAACAAGACAATATGGGTGTGGTTTGCGTTTGCAGCAAGACAGTTTTAATCAACTCAATATACATGGCAAATCAATAAACCATGGACTCCGTTGGCGGTGGTAAGGATTGGTTCCTATGGTGGCTGATTTTTCTTTGGCTTTATCTTAATCAGTTTTTTTGAAAGTGTCAAGATTTAATTGCAATGAACAGAGGATCTAAAATAAGTTCGTATTTAACAATTGTTTTTGACCGTAACCTGGCTGTATGATCTTGTATAATGATGCCATACACATGTATAAAGTTACAGTCCATTATGGAAAGCAGTTGTTTCGGAGATACAAACTTACATACATACAAACTTTAACCGAGTGGAGACGGCGATCAAGTGATGACAATTTCTCTTTTTTTTTCGAGTCGAGCTAACATAATAGATATTAAGAACGTGTATGTGTGCTACCTCCTTTCTTGACTATTATATTGCATATGTTGTAGATATAGTTATAAACTATTAACGTATTACCATCAACTTAATATGTTACACAACTATTTTAAATAAGATATTAAGAGAAAATCAAATATTAGGGTATGGCCTTTATTGACTTCCAAATGAAGAATCATGAGCGCAATTATCAGTCACGTACATGTTTAATAGTTTCGCATAATATGAAACACATTCTTAATTATGTTTGCTATATCCTCACACAATGATAAATATAGGCATAACCATTGTGATATGATGGTTTCAACAAACGGTCCCGAACAGTTAGTTTTAAATTTAAAAGTCAAAATTTTGCTTGTCATTTGTTTGAATAGATCGAAGAATATGAGCCCAAATCGTGTCTATTTTTAAGGGCCCCGGAAAGTAAATCATTGAATACAAAGTTATTGTATTACATGTTTACATAACCAAATCCATAGTTATGTCCGCTAAACCACCCTACATTGTTACATACCATTTTTTATTTAATAAGAATATAAAGTTTACTCCAAATATGATAATTAGTACGACTGGGCCAGACATGATCATCAGTTTTAGTCCCGGAAAGTTGATACTCGATTACAAAGTCAAAATATTAATATTCATTTTAAATGAACCAATCTGCGTTTATAAAAAAAAACATTTAAAAGAAATAGTAACCCTCCGTTTATTATTGATTGGACATACAATATGCACACATCCTGTCTTTTTTACCCATTTTCCCAACAATTCAAAATCGTCCTCGACTTTTAGTAGTCACCGTGAAATGGCCGCTATGATCAAAACGTGCATGTCAACCGGAAGGCAAAAAGACGACAGAACGAAAAGACGACAGAACCACAGAACGAAAAGACGACAGAACGAAAAGACGATAGAACGAAAAAACGACAAAACGACAGAACGAAAGACTCCATTTCAAGGGCGAAAAGACGACAGAAGGCCACGCAAAATAACGAAAAGGCGACAATATCAAATGGCGTCTTTTCGCCCTTAAAATGGCGTCTTTTCCTTTTGTCGTTCTGTCGTCTTTTCGTTCTGTCGTCTTTTCGCGCTGCATTTGTTGTCTATTCGTCCTGTCGCCTTTTCGTTCTGTCGGAACAAATGGCAGAATCAGTCACCATAGGTTCCAGGAAATGGCTCCATCGAAGCAAATATCCATCGATGTTCCATATACTGGCAATAGTAACCATGAATCACGTCCTTGTACACAAATGTATGTGTCGTCGAAATGCGCAAAATTATGGTCGTCAAGAACACATCATTTATAATAGATAAAGATGATCCTTACACGCCAATATCTGAAACAGACTGAAAAGATCTTCAGATTTCATGTACACATATTAATAAGTACATGCATATAATCAATAGCATATCAAATATTTATTTATATTACATCCGTATCAATCTTCTTGGGAAGGCAGGTGGGGCTCACGATTGTACTTTTTCAATTATGTGCTTATGAATAGCGGTGTGTATTGCTTACAATCCAAACCTCGAATGACATTAAATTTACCACTGCGTATTACCGCCAAATACATTTCAACGAAATGCATGATTGTCACAATAAACCTCAACCTGAACTTTTGTATAATTAACTACCATGTAATACATATGTTCACGTGATACATCTAACTACTTACAAATATCGTCCGCTGTACAGACAGTCCTTTGAACTTAACAAACATAAATTTATCTTAGTCAAGGTTGAAAACAAGCTAGATAGGTTTTGTAACCCCAGATATATGTAATGGAACTATTAAAACTGACATATCTTGCTTTGGTATAGCCTCAGTCACCCGGATTGCTTCTGATTTATTCGCTACGCTATGAACTTCAGAACTAATTATTGTTTCATCTGATTGTTATCAGACTTATTCAGAACGTTAAAAACAAATAGTTAAAAGGTTGAAATAAAGCCATATCTGACACCCCCTAGTAGACCGATATAGGGTTTATTGGACCTCTTATATTTATGCTCGTTGCAACCAAGCGATATCTCTTTATTATGAACAAAATAATTAGCAATTGTTTAAACCCAAACTGACTTCTTATAGGCAGTATTTAAACATACATATTGACATATAAGGGCTCAAAAAGAAAATCGGCAGCATATCTGTACGCAGGACTTTAGGATCATTTTTGATACCATGTTAATAATGCAGTAGCTATATTTAGAAAAAAAAATCCGAGAGTGGCAATTGAACCTCGGATGAGGTTGTCTTAAAAGACATCCTATTGGACAGAACCACCGCTTTATTTGCAGAGGGAGGAAAATTCAACAGTTAAACATTGTTTTACAGGGATCGTCTTGACAAAATCCGACAAGATTTCAATATTATCTAAGTTACACCCATCATACACCCAGAAGAACATTTCACTATTTACTATGTCGGTAAATTTCATTCATTCATAAATCGTGCACACGAGGATTAAATCTAGGAACACTTGAATAAAAGCTAATTAATTTTCAATAAGTGAATTTCTGTAAAATGAACATACCTTAAATTTGACCTACTTCCGATTTTAAGAGATCGTTAAGTGCAAAATATTGCATTTTAACGGCATTTTATTATTATGTTTTAACATTATTTAATTTCATTGCATTGTAAAACTAAATTTCATAGCGAAAGTATTGATTAAGAATTATTATTACATAACTTACTATAAATAGTAACATATGTTAGTAGAAAAACAATGATTATCAGTTCTATTTCAAAATCCATATTCTGCACACTGTGCCATTATGGATTATGGAAAATCGGCACAGTAGCAACAGACTGTCCGCACGCGATGACGTCGACGTCATCAACCAATATAAAGACGTCATATTGAAGCACTATGGATGAAGAGCGGACGTTGACATTTTAACTGCAATTTTCACGCCCAATAAATAAGCTTTAAAACACAGACAAAGAAGAAACTAAATTAACGTAATTTATAAATTTAATGGATTTGCCAAATAATTGTAAATAATTTATACCGCTTTGTACGCGTTGTCAATGTATGCTATATTGTCTTAAAAATGCTCCTGTTGTTTTCTTCTCCATTTATAAAAAGGTAAGTAATGAAAAGGTAAATATACGGCCATGGTGTGCCTTTTGTCGATATGCATGGCCCTCGACAAAAGGCACACCACGGCCGTATATTAACCTCGTATTGTGATGAGCATGCTTTTTAACGGCATACTTACGAAAAGAAAAGGTCACACGGAGTAACAAGCATCAAAAACAACAACAACAACAACAATTTGTTTAATGCTTGACTGGTGTATTACGTCATGATTAGCACCTGTTTGGACATACTAGTATATGATGGTCGAATAGTTTGTGGTGAGGCTTTTCCTGGGTAGAACCAATAATGTATACCGTCCGTAAGAATCGATACTTTCTCACTTGACAAGTCGAGCTCCCAGTGGGATTCAAACCCGCAGCGGTGTGAGGCGAGAGAGTTTTAGACGTTACGAAAAACTTCTTCTTCATTAAGTACTTGTTGTTGTTATTTTTTAAATATGTATGCACGCATAGTCTAATATATTAAACCACACACACGGTCCCTAGCAAAAATACGTATAAAAGTCGAACAGGAAATGCAGCTTTCACGTACAGAACACAGTAAACCCAAAAAACACGCAAAAAGACAAACATGAATGGTAATGTTAATAAAGATAAAGGCAGATGACGTCACAAACACAAAAAGGGATGACAATAGGGCTACCGCCTTGGAACGGTCAGTAGCAAAAAAAAGCCGCTGGTGGTTTAAGGTTGCAGAAAACTAAATACTTTCCCATACACTTCCTGTGGCACCTTTCAGCTAATATCTGAAGAATTATACACTAGATTTTCTTTAAATTACCGTATTTCATAGATAGTTCCATCACAAAGCCTTTGAAAGTGTGAAAAAGACAACATTTCCAGCTCAACCTCTCTGCACATGTCTGTGTTTACAAACACTATTGAATCCGCACTGAATATTGACATGCGATTTCAATGGATGTTAAATTTTCAAAAACATGAAAAAATATTTTTTTATTTAATTTAATGATCCTAGCTGATGGGGATTATTTTACCTATAGTTTATCCTTCCTGAAAATGCATATTGAATATTTAGAAGTTATATATGCTGACCTCTGTGAACTTTCACTTCTGTACTGAATCGTACACAACAAAAGGCGGGGCTTAACCCAGGCTATATTTAGCTGTACGCAGCCTTAAACCAGGTTATAAGGTGCACCAAACCTCACACATACCTTACTGTCATCCCAACAAAACGGGACGGTGTAAATAAAGAAATCCCCGCCATGAACTATTCTCTAACCAACAATGCAGCATTAATATGCAATATAAAACACATACAAAGATGCTCGTGTATCTATAAATACAAAAAAAAAAATAGCCCAGAAAGCCACAAAGAAGGTACTCATTGACATGGCAGAAGCCAGAGCACCGCGAGAATAAACCATTGATGGTACGACAAGACAAGAGTGCAGACAAACATCAAACGTCATCGCACAATTAAAAAGGAAAGCATAGTGGCGAACTGTAAATGGGTCCACCACCAAGCCTGCAGTGCGTTGCAAAATGATAGGGTCATAAACTCTTTTGATAAACCTTTTGACAAGTGTAACAAAGATAGTATGAAAGTGATCATGACCAAAGATCTTACGAAGTTTGTAAATCACATCACCATAGAAGTCAGGTGGTGATAGTCCTTGTCGCAGAAGAGGTCTTAAATAACGTTTTGGAAAGAAGATCAGGGTTACGATAATAATATTTTGCAAATGTTTTGCGAAGTTTATGGTATCGGTAGCCCTGATGGTGTAGCTTTTTAGTTATACAAAGATTACGAATATTAAGTCCTCAACTCGAGTACAAGCTCTAGAAAAATGAATAAGTTGAGACACATAGACCCCATAAGAAGTTACTCGGGGAACATCCACATCTAAATGGGGATAATTAACAATATCAAAATTAAAATCAACTCTCTTGTCATAGACTTTGCTATTTTTACCATTTTTAATAGGCGTTAATATCAAAAATATTAGCTGTGTTAAGTTGAAGTTCTTTAGGATATATTTTATTTTAGCCATGGTAGAATAGAAGGGTTGTCAATGTTCAATATCTCATCCAGATACCGAGAGGTGTCATTAAAGGCTTCATTAACATCTGCCTGGCTATCTGGTAAAAGACTCAACATGAAATCTCTGTCATATAAATATAAAAACAAATCTACGACCAGGAGTGTACAGTTCGTACCCATACGGATACCAACAATTTGTTTATAAACCGTAGTGCCATACCTGACGAAAATATTACCTAACAGAAAAATAAGTGATTCACAAACTTCATGGCAAGTCCACATAGTGTAATTGTCCAAACTGCCGTTAGTTAAAAACGCTTTAATATTATTACTGGCCAAATCAGTAGTATTTTCCCTAGCAAAAGTTTTCTGAATGAGAGCAATAAGCTTGTCTTTGATAAGGTTGTGACGTAAAGTTGTATATAATGTACAAAAAGCATAAGTACTTATAGATGAAGTTTGAGGTTTATTGCAAATTTTATCAAGAACGTCGCTTAAATTTTTAATATACAAAAATAAATTAATCCCAGAGTTTTCATAAACTTGAGCACACTATTTTTTAACGTGACCTTTAACGACAGTAAGACAAGATGTTGAAAGTTTTGAGATATTTGTAGTGGTGCAAGAACTAGAATTGGAAATAAAACGGGCTATATATGCCTTTGGTTGTTTGTGTAATTTGGGAATCGAGTACATCGTTGGAAAAAAAGTATGATAATGGAAGTCTGTTTTGCTTTTCGTCTATTTCAGCCTTGAACATCTTGCACTGAATGAAATGCGTCGAAACAACATTATCTTCTGTAGATTGCACTCGAGTATACGAATTAGTACTTCCGAGTTCTTGAGATAAAACATTGAAATCCATCGTACATTGAAAGGCAGTGTCAATGATTTGAAACTCTTAATCTGTCAGTTCAAGGCATATATGCATGCCACATCTCTTGATATGTTTCCTTGAACATTATCAGCAAATGTGTCACAGTTCTTTGCAATAATATGATGCATTTAAACTAATTCTCGAAAAAGTAAAGATTTGTTCTTAATAAAAAGCCAAAGATGATTGCTAACCATGGTTCTTATTACAGGGGAAGTGACTTTTAGTTTACCAATCTGATGCGAAATAGCAAAGTATCATTCCTTAAGCAGTAAAGAGAATAATATCTTTTTTGTATATTTTCTTGCATGTTTGACACTTATTTACCTCTTTGTCAAAAATATTTACCCTCGCCCCATGGATTGACTGGACAGAAACATTTCATAACCTGTAATGTTGTGCACTGCCAGTTGATGATATATCCCTATATATCATTTCAGCAGTTATGGGTTATACGCAAACAGTATTACAATAATTAGACCTGTAAATGTGACCTTGAAAACAATGTCCTAAATATGACACGGGACACAATCTTAAAACCTATCAAGCTCGGTGAAAATGAGAATGTGTTTACGGAAATACATCAAACATCAAAAACTAAACTTTACTTATTTCAGCATAATCTATGGTGTAACGTAGGAGTTAGCTTAGCTAATGGTCTACCCTGTCCTTCCGATGTCTTATTGAAACAAACCTTTAAATCATATGTGTTGACATTCGGAAAATGTTCAACAAGGTTATAGCTTACACAACTTATTCCGTAAGCGGAAATTCACTTTTTTTAAATAAAACAAGCACAATTACTCCGTACGACTTGCTATTACGATTGTAATATTGCAATTTGCGAACCTGTAATGAATTTCACATAAAACATTACTTGGCCGTGGCCTTCTCTACTACATAAAATTTAAATATTTTATTGTCTTCTATAAACAAAAGGGCTTTAGGTAGGATGAAATAAGATAATTCTCCAGATCTTTTCAATATTGATACCTATCAAACATGTTGAACGTATATATACTGATCAAAATTCATAAAGACTCAAGTTTGTATCTTAGCTAGATTTTATAATTATTGTGTGATAAGTATTTTGATTTGAACAATAGTTTGTTCAAATTGTTACATTTTTAGAGACATACCCTCCTTTTATAAGAAAACAAGAAGGTGCTGATAAAACACATAACATGAATATAAGTTCGCTTAAAGGTATACTCTTCCTAATCTTGGTAGGACATAATATAAAACAAACCATACAAGTTTGAACCATTTATTGCAATAAAATGAAACAAGTATAATACTCAATTACCTCCCTTTCAATTGAATATTGTTTGAAATTAAAGTAACTGTAATTCAGTGTTAACATTTAACAGAATTAGGAACATCGAAAGCTGCACTAAAAGTACATAACAAAATGCCCAAGTACCCATATGTATAAGTGTTATACCTTTTGTATAAGAAAACAGAACTACTTGAAAAAATTAAAATGTGTTCATGCAATCAGAGCAGACGATTTAACTCATTAATTTGCAGTTCAACTGTATCTTCAATTGAGCTTGAAATACACAATACAATGAGAGTATTGTTGAGATATAATTAGGTTGATAACCACATTTATTATCAATGTATATCAGCCAAATTTAATCTAAAGTGTGATCCTGTGTTGAAACTGTCTTTTTATTTATGTAATCAATGTAATGGCTCTTATTTTTCTTCGACAAAAATGCGGTTAAGGATTATTTTCCCTTTTGTGGAATCCAGTTGAAAGTGCATTAACAAAAGAAAGAACTTAAATACTCCTTACATTGACATGTAACTTGCAGTTTAATATGTTAACATTTTTCTAGCCAGTGCTATACTTGAATAATAAATACAAACTTGATAAAAGTGTGTATTGAACCATACTCAGCTTATGTAATACTCATTAAGGACATGTGTGTTCACGTAATTATCAAGTAAGTATTCATATTGCAAGGGTAGCACTGCCTAGATAAACGTGTGACTATAGTATACTGGAAGTTTCATGTACACATATTCAAGACTATTTGAGTTCTAATTTTTATCTTTTTCAAAATGCAATATCGATGGGATTACATAAAAGGGAGCATAATCCTTAATATTGTTTATGGGACAAGTTGTTACAAAATGCAATCAATATCGTCCAAATTGTGTATGATGTTTTATGATCGTAGAATATATATTCATTTCAATGACAGGTCACTTTCATTCAGTTTAAACAGAGTTGCGGTCCTCTTTTCCTCGAAGCATATTCATAATTACGTATGAGTTTTGTGCATTCAATGCGTTTAAACAAAATATGTTGAGAAACGTTATTATAACAATCATAAAATGCAGATTTAGATGGTACTAGATAACCACGGCATGTATATCAAGCCCACAATTAAACCAGATATCCGAAAAGGCTGTCGACGACAGCTCGATGAGTGAAACACTTTTAAGTTTTGTCCATATCCACATCCAAAATAAGGCCCAATAAGAGGTCTAAGATATACAATAAAGTCACAGGTAACTGTCGATGAATGTATTGTTAGACCAATGTAGTAGTTATTTATCTTTAAAATAAACTGAAGTGAGATTTACATTACCTTTACGAAATAGTCTCGTAAGATCTGATATAACCGATTAGGTTAGCATAAATCTATTCAATTCTGTAATGTTAAATAAACCATAAATAACCTTAAACCGCTGCTTTTAAGTCGGTATGTGATAATTAAGTATTCAAGGTAAACGGATTTTTATTATAATAATATGATGTATATCATTACTTTGCAGGAGCTTCGCTAATTTGCCCAAAGCTTTTATCCATATAGGTGTTTTCAATGTAATAGATCTTCTGAATGTTATGTAGTGTATATACTATTCGATCATGTGTAAAACGTTTGCTCATTACTGGAAAATAACGTTATGTAACGACCCGGAGCTCTACCTGTCGTTTAAGCAGTGCAGTATGATTCTTTTTGTTTTTTCGTAACCATCATTTAATAATTTACCTGTCTGGCGATTAAATGTTATTTTGGTACATTTTTGATCGCTGAGGAATTGTGGTTAATGTATTATCACACTGGAAACAATGTCCCAACCATCGCAATGTGACCAATCCTCCTTCCTGTTCGACTTTTATATCTACTAATATATCCTTACTTGATCAAAAGCCAAACAACTCGGGATGGTAGAAAGTGTAAGCACTTAGCACTGGAATACAAACACTGTTTTAAAACACCATTAAAGTTGCGTTTAATTTAAAACAAATGGGATGTGAACGCGGGTCGCTTAAAGCAGACGACCTTTTAACAGAGGTGGCATTTTTAGGAAGTTTGACCTAAATAATGAAGTTTTGAGTAATGGAATGAGGTTCCTACAGATGTTACTCGGTTGGGTAGAAAACAGAGTCATTTAGTGTTTCATGGTTTTGCCTTTAGTGTTTCCTAAGTCAACATTCTTAATAACTACTAATAGTTGGTGTAACAAAGATGCATTTTCCTCACTCACAAGGCCTTTTGTAATTTATGAATATTTACTCTTGAAAACATATGGTACAGATTGTATTCTCGCTTAAATGCAAGTGTGTCCATTATCATACTCTTTTTTTATTACATATTTGAAAAACTATAAGTATTACTTTATTAACGTTTACATTACCTGTAAACTTAGTAAGATCGCCAACTCACATGCAAGTTTCCATGACCTTACCTATATCACGTTCTGTGTATCCTATTGCATTAGTGCAACTTCGTTTTAATGTATCTAGATATAGCAATGATTTCGGCAAATGTTGCTTCAATCAGGAGTGTTATTCATTCCGATCTTTGGAGATCGCTGAGCCCGATATTTACAGATATTGGTGGTACATTCTTAAATACCGTTGTTTTCCTACTTGAATTTCCAATAGGTGGTTCCACTACTCCAAAGGTTCTCAGTATTGTTTAATCACCCTTAGGCTATATTGCCTGCTTTTTAATTTAGTCTTTTGACTGTAACCTGTGATACGCAGGCTTCATAACCTCTGCTCCCAACTAAATTCAATTTTGTTTATTAAATTGTTTTCTCGTTTATATATAGGGCAAAGCGTTTTGTTAGAAACTGGGACCTTATGCCGATGGCCAGGGAATGGTGTGAAAATACCTCATTAAACGTTCTATGATCACCGTCATATGCATTCCATCTTGTGATTGGCTGAAACCTTTGTGCAATAAACATTTTAAATATTAAGTTCTGCTCAACCCGGGGCTAGAGGGCGTGAACGGAAGCAAGCACTTTTCACTTCCGTTCAAGAACAGTCTCAATCGACACGAGGGGTGGGGGTGGTGAAGGGGTGGGGTATCTCACAATTTAATGTTTGAAAAGACATATTAGGGTCACTCCTGGACATTGGAGATCTCAGACCCATGCTATATTTAGCATACCGCGAGCTAAGTAAAATATAAACACTATAATTATAGAGGTTCCTTTTTATTAGATTTTTTTTTTTAAATTTTAAAATGACGGATTTCTGTCAATGGAATTTACTGTTGTTAAATGTTTTAAGTATTGCATTTATATTACACACTCTGTATGGTATATTAATGCCAATTATCAATATTTATGACTGAGATAGTTTTAGAGCTTTGAAGATTGTTGTAGTAATTGTGTGAAGAGATGGCTACGTTCTGTGAATGCTGCACATCCGGCTGACTATTGCATCTTGGTCTACATTGTTCCAAGAACATAAGTTAATATGTATGTATATACTGTTCCAAGAACATAAGTCAATATCTATGTCTAAACTGTTCCAAGAACATAAGTCAATAGTGTTCTGTATCTGTATGGAAAATGGAAATGTTTAAAACTGTTGAAACCGTGGAACGACTTCGCCAACATATAGTTTAAGTGTATTCCTCATCTTGTTTTGATTACGATCCTATTTGATTGCGTTCATTACCACATGAAAAAATGGAAGATACTGTTAAGCTCAAATGTTGTATCGCGAAGATAGTTTAGAGAGCGTTTATTAAATGTAATTGTCTTACAAAACTTGTGTTGCGTAGGCCAATAACAAACTTAACAGTTAGTATATTAAGACACATGCATACTAGCAATATTTCTGCGATGTTTATCTGTTGTATTTGCAGCTAACAATGCAGGTGTTTGCGCATCAACTCGAATAAAGCAAGTGTTTTACTAATCTAAGTATGCAACTGTTTTATTGTTCAATAAAGCTGTGTGCCTACCTCAAACCCACATAATCAATACACTTTTAGGCCAACAGAAAGACACATTTTGAAGTGGGGATATAAAATGTTCATGAAATCTGGCTCAGATAATGAAAAGCAACCAGAAATCTAACTGTTTAATCGGAAATAAGGCTTCATCGAGGGATGTAATTTGTATACCCTGAGCAGATTCTTATAATCTTGAACGTTTATTCCTACGTCAAATTACAAAATGGTCTGGAGCACACTAGAACAGTGCGTGAACTCCAATGGGACTTTTTTGCCACTGATTGTTCCAAGGTTGTAACCTTGTTTTCAACCATTTTTGTTTGTTATGTCGCATACTATGCTTTTATCCTTGTAACCTTTGTTCCATCTGTTCCTATTATCGAAACGGTATAGCAGATTCGTATGTACAGGAAGAGTTGTCACATGTAGTATTCACAGAACGAAGTAAAAAACACTCATTCAAAACAAACAACAGACAAATTGAATTAATTCGGTATAGCAGATTCGTATGTATAGGAAGAGTTGTCACATGTAGTATTCACAGAACGAAGTAAAAAACACTCATTCAAAACAAACAACAGACAGATTGAATTATTCTCCGAATTATTGTCTGATAAACTTTACTGCGGATATTGTTAACTGAAGAAATAAATCGCATTAACACCTAACAAACAAATTGAGCGGTACTTATCTGCTAGTTCCACACTAGTTACGTTGTGAGCATAGATAAGTTATTATGGAACAAATATGTTTAATGGCATTTCACGACATTAACAAATGTTACTGTGCAGTCACATTTCATGTAATTAGGTCTATAGGGCCCCAACATGAGTAGTTGAACAGCCATTTTTCATAAAGAACACATGCAATAAATTAAATCAGCAGATTCAATTGTCATTTGATTGAGTTTATTTAACATACTCTAGGAGTACTCTCAATAAAGGAATCATGAAGGGAGTAAACTGACGCTACAAGGAACACAATTGTATTTTAACACAATCCCAAAGATGATATGCATCTGAAGGTGATTGCGGTTTTGACATATATTCATTTACGTGTAAATGTTTGTATAAAAGTCAAACAGAAAATGTAGCATGCGCAAAAGACAGTAAATCTAAACAAACAACAATTACCAGGAAAATAGAAGCAAATAAAGCGACAACACAACCATGAAATGGTTGACAATAGCGATACCGCAGTGGAACGGCCAGTGGCAAACAGGCCATTGGGAGGTTTAAACTAGGTTTCTAGGGAACACCAAACCATACTCTTACTAATATTGCCATCCTGTTTTAATGGGACAGTGTTAATATAGACATCACCACAAGGCTATATCCTCTTACGAACTAAGCAGCATTAATAGTAAATATAAGAATAACGCAAATATGATCATGTATATAAGAATATAAAAGAATCATAGAAAGCCACTAAGCATATACAAGTTCTGTCGCCAGACATCAACAAAAGCATAAACGACCTAAACAGAATAGGCGCGCATTTATACCAACATGACATGTTAATTATATTTTAAAGTTAAATTCCTCACAATAATTAAACCATAACCATTTTTATCGGCATCTCGAGCAAGTTATTCAAAAGAGATCTCTTGATGGGGATAAAGATGGAAATTGCCCGCTTTGTACATGTTGTATACGGCAATTATTTTTTATATTACAGACAATAGTTTCACGTCGTCAACATCATTATTAACTCTAGTTCATTTGTGAAAGTATTTGTCTAAGTGCTCAAGGCAAAGCAAAGCTATAGAGACCGTTGACTTACAACGTACAAGGTACAACGTATTGTATACTTTAACGGAGACACGGTCGAAATTTAAGCAATGCTGTAAGCGCAGGCGGCTACAACGTATCATAATTTCATACATTGAAAAGAAAAAAAACTGGATCCAATTAGAGTTTTTATTAATGCACAAAAACATCAGCTGTAATTGATTTTGTAGTTTCCCATGGGTGTGTTCACCAAATATGACTGGATCCAATTAGAGTTTTTATTAATGCACAAAAACATCAGCTGTAATTGATTTTGTAGTTTCCCATGGGTGTGTTCACCAAATAGTTATAAAACACGATTTTGGATCAAGTAAGAACACGATGTATTAGTGTATATTCTACGGTAGCTACTCGTATTAATATAACCCACTGTCGGTTGGTGGTGACAATTGTAACTTGGTATATATTAAAGGAAGTGCATCAGGTTTTGAGGGCAACATATTATTAATAAAATAAAAAGCTATGAAATGACTAAATTGAATCGTGAAATGGCTCTAAGATATATATAGAACATAAACAGTATAATACATGGCAATAATTATTATAAATTACAGCAAGTCTTGTAATCGCCAGGTTATAAATAGCTATCACACGTGATCACCGCGGCGATATTGACACATGACGCTCGCTTTGCAAGACGTTGCGAATTTTTTACCGCCAAGTTAAAATAGCCATCCCTGGCGCGTAACCATAGTTAGGAAATACCATCTATGCGTCTTTTATTTTATCTGCTCGGTGTAATTTCCTTTGGTTGCTTATAATTCATTTAGATTATTTGTATCAATATAATACAGACATAATTTATTGAACAATAATAAAAGAACAACCAATCCTGATGTACTCCCTTTAAAGAATTGGCACAACGTTGCAATCATTAGGACACTGCAGTTTGCTTTTGACATCCATTTGGATTTTACGGCCGGATATACTACCAGCAACCAAAAGTATCTAGACTGAATTCATTTAACGTTGCTTAGCAATAATATATATTTGTGTAACGGAATAGAGTGCGAGCCTTAATACCCTATTAAGAACATAAAGTGGACGACAATATACATGATATACTAGTAAAATACAAATGTGTTCAAAATCAGAATATAAGTAATAAGACATACATGTTTTCCTGAATGGCAAGTGTGTAAACTAAAACACGAACAATTAAAACGGTTTTAAACTATGAACGGAGCGTATACAGCCCACTTTTCGCCGCACGCTGCTGAACGGTAAGTGTTTATTGCTTTGTTATAAACTTGATGTTTACATCTACGAATTTAGCTATACAGGTAATACAACTCATGCTCGATGACAAAGTTAGCGTATTATTGATGTGGAAGATGGTCGGGAAAAAAAACTGACATATGCAACCAGCGGACATACTCAATAAACAAGCCAAATCGGAAAATCAAACTGGTGGTAAACGAGTACGCTACGGACTACGCAACCCGTACACCCATATTTATAAAACATGTTAATAACTTCTTTACATTTAACATGATTAAGCTGAAGCACATATACCTTAATTAAGGTACATTATTTCGCAATGTATTTCGAACTAATATATACTTTTTTATTGTTTTAGTATTTACCAAGCTTCGGAAAACAACTGCATATTTCACTACCGCTCATGAACAGTCTCAATCAAACCGAGACTGCAATATTTCGTATGTGTCTTGCTCGGCCGTTTCCAAAGGTCCATTATCATACTCTTTTTTAAATGAGTATTTATTTTGTACTGCTTAACCTTTCTAACCAATGTTAAAAAACTAACACCTTCATGGCATCGTGTGTACACTTCTCATTAGTTTTACCACTGATCATAACACTCTGTGCCCTGTCGTCACGTCTACAGGTAATGTTTCAGAAGTCAAACCTTTACAAAATGTTGTTCTTACAGGTAATGCTTTGGACGTGTTAGTATTTTAATCATCAAATGGACGTTAGTTCACACATTTATTGCACATTTATTTAGTTCTAATTAAAAAACTTGTACTTTTGATTGACATATTTACACATTCGAAACGAAACTCACAATGGAATATTGTTATTTTACTTCTAAAAATATATTTGAATGTATTTTGACATTGATTTTAATAAGTAATGTCCACAGAAAAAGCTACGATCAATGCATTACTTTTATACCGCGTGATTCCACCGTAGTATTCGTATAACTTGTTTTCTCAAATAGCATTAGTCCTAACTAAATATCATGTGAGAAAGATTTAGATTGGTTAATGTACCATCGCAATGCAAACAATGTTTCAAACATCGCAATGTGACCAACCCCATACAGTCAACACTGTTTTAACTAGTATTAAAGCTGTTTAAATGCAACTGGGATGTGAAACGCTGTCGCTTAAAGCGGTTGGTATTTTAACAGAGGTGATTTTATGTATATGTTAATCACCTGATGCTGTTTCACGTAATTAACAATAATCATCTAATTGTAAAGTTTTGCTGTAACAATAAAGGAAGGTAAGTGGTATTTATGTACACAGGAATTGTTGTCTAATATAATACATTATTGTATACTTTCATATTGTCCCGCTTAGTTTGCATTGAGCTAAGTGTGCAATATTCTATGATATTGCACACATTGATATTGCACCGGAACTTTTTCTCGAAATAGAAATAAGGAACTACTTTCAAATAAAATAACGGAATCCTTCCTATAGTGTCAACAAAAAAATACGTGTTTTTTTAACCTTTTTCTGGCAGAAATTGATACAATAATTGAAATGGTCACTCAACCACTGTTTTTAACGTTATCGAATGGTAAACAAACTTTAGCAAATCGCTTGATGTTTTTACTGACGTCATCCGACGTCGACGTCGTTTTCGCGCAAAATAATCATCCACACAAAATAAAAATGAATGACAAGATAGGAATTCCATCAAAAGTTATAAAAATAACACAAATACAATGAACATTAATAGTCATACAATTAACATTGATCGAAAACAATATGAAAGTATAAAATAAAAACGTTATTGAATTTGTATGGCTTAATACAAGCTCGTCGTCCTTTGCCAAAACAACTCGTTCCAAGTAACATTTAGCCATACAAATTCAATAACCTATAGTATTACCTATGTTTATAATAACTCATGTAGCTCTGTTTGATAGCAAGTTGAAATGTTTTGTTATCTTGAATTGCATATTGTGTATATCTCTGACATTGCTACAGCATGGCACATTTATCTTTATCTGAGCTGTAGTTCGTTATGTATAAAAGTTCATACTACAGATGTATACATGTTGTTACCAATATCAAGTTTTTAAAAAAACTGTGTCGGTCCATCTCAAATCATAATTTTCTCTTTGTGAGAAGTTGTAGACAGAATTCACAGAGACACTAATTAAGTTTATTTATTAAAATAACAATAATTTAATGAGATCAGAATGACACGCGTCAATCTTGCATAAATTTCACCTAAAATTAGATTGCTTCCATGCTGTATAATCATCATACAGGTTCTGCATGTTTTAAATCTCAAAATAACGGATTTATATAAAGGGAAATAACTCTAGCGAAACATGCGTGTTTTCGATGGCTTCGTTCTGTGCATGATACACTTCCTGTCCCAAATGTTCAACTATTTTTAACTATTTCAAGTACATAAGTCTGTAGTGTTCCATATCTGTATATAAACTGAAAAACAACTTCGCTAATAAGTATTTTAGTTGTGTCCCTCATATTGTTTTGATTTCGCTCCGCATGAAACAAAAACTGTTTAGCTAAATGTTGGTATCGCAATGATTGTAAGCGCGTTTATAAAGTGTATTTGTTGTAGAAAATCCTGTATTTTTTATTCAATAACAAACTCAACAGTGTGAACATTAAGACACATTAAAACTACTGTTCTTGCAAAGTTTATCTGGTTTGTTTACAGCTAATAATAGAGGTGTATGTGTATCAGTGTAAATAAACCAAGTGATTCTATTGAAATAATTCCTCAGCGAAACACACTTTAGGCCAAAATAAAGACACAATCTGGATTCATAGTATAAGAATCATTTCTAATAACTAGTTCAGGCAGGGAATATAAACCTGATGTATATAAGGGTTTCAATTAGAACCATGGCTTTGTCGAGGTTTTAAATTTAAAATAGCTTAACCGGATACCATTGGTAGATTCTTCTAACTGCAATGGTATTGTGTACATCAAATTACAAAATGACATTATTCTACTGGTCACATTATCAACGCAAGTTTTAACCAGATTCCAGAGCTTTTGAATATAGCAGTCACAGAACGCATTTAACCAAACACGCTCATTCAAATCAGCAATGACTAGTCGTCAAGGGAGAGTCGTTTGTGTATGATGTAGACAGTGATGACATAGTTAAGGTGAACAGATAGGAACATGGTCAAGGTCCAAATGCTGAGACAACAAGAACAGATAGTTGTTTGAAAGAGTTTGATATGAAACATGGTCAAAAAATGAAAACGAATTGATGATTACCACGGCTTTAATTCCATCAGAAGAAAAAGAGTCAGTAAAGGTCGATTCTGTGGGGGTGGTAGCGTTTTGTTAAGTCTAGCTGGATTGAGAAAAACATTGTTAAAACAATATGTGAAGAAAAAAATTACTGTTTTTCTTAGAATTAATGGGGACATGCTTAATATTAATCATAATATTATCATGTGCTTTGTTTTTATATCTCCAGAAGGTTCATATATATATGACTTAAATACGGAATCCAATGATGTAGATATTTTTGAAGAACAATTATTATAGTTTGTATCAGAACTTCCAGACGATGATCTTGTATTAACAGGCGACTTTAATGCTCGATGTGGTTTAATGCAAGATGTTCTTGAAGATGATAATGTTGATTATATTTTTCATGATGGTGACGCGTTGTATGATATTTTTAAGATGTATAGACACTCGAAAGATAAGATATGTAATGAATTTGGTTATTCCCTAATAAAATTGTGTAAGACGTGTAATATACATATGTTGAACGGACGATTATATGATGACAAAAATGGTAAATTTACCTCAACAGCAAACGAAGGTCTTAGCCTGTTAGATTATGTCATGGCATCATCAAATTTATTTCCCTTTGACTCTTCCTTTGGTATTGGAGATATAACTGATTCTGACCACTTCCCCCATTATTTAAACTATCTTTTCAGAAGAATACTGAGCATTATAATAAAGATGACGAAGCGTCCAACACCATTATTTAAAAGATATAAGTGGAAAGAAGACAAAAATTATGAGTTTATTGATAAAATAATGACCCGTGCAATAGATATGTCAGATGATATTTTATATACTATAACTGATGATATTAACCAAGGTGTAAGTTGTATCGTTGATATGTATCATTAGGCGGCCGAGTGCATGCTTGTTAAACCTAATACCACCTTTAGACCAATCAGACCAGAGTGAAAGGACAATATGTGTGATAACTTGAAAAAAACGTCAAAAACAGAGTAATTTAGTATTTTATAAAAACTGTAGAAACAAATTCAAAGCTACCTGTACGGCAAAACAAAATGAGTTACATACAAAATATAGACAGAAACTTATACAATCAAGAACAAAACACAAACTTGTTTTGGAAAACGGTAACAAAAAATGCAGGTTTAAACAACAAAAATCGTGTAATGACGGCATATCTAAAACTGAATGGTTCGACCACTGTAGGAATTTACTTTACTCTAATAACATTGAAAATGGCGATGAATTAGTAAACTTGTTACAAGAAAATGATATAATAGACGATATATTTAATAACCCCTTTTCTATTGCAGAATTGCAAAAAAAGCGTAAACGATTTAAAATTCTTGATATTGATACTGGGTGCTTCCCATCTACATTGGGACAGAGTATGTTGTGTCCACTACATAAATCTGATTCATTGAGTGAACCATAACATTATCGAGCTATTTCACTGATTGATACACTTAATAAAGTATTAACTGGAATTATGTTTAACAGATTAACAACATGGACAGACGTTTTTAAATCAGGATTTAGGACAGGCTACTCTACTATTGACAGTGTATTCACACTTCAAGGTTGGACGGTTTTATTGTTTGTTTGTAGACTTTTCAAAAATATTTAATAAAATAAAACATATAGAGTTATTGAATAGTCTGACTAGGAAAGGAGTAGGTGGTACATTTCTTAAACTGTTGACGGCAATGTACAAAAGTCTTTCATCTAGTGTTCGTGTAGTTTAGGACAGTTACACACAGGTTTTCGAGTGAATATTGGCTGCAGATCCGTATAAGGCTCGCTTTATTTCTAATTCTAGTGCCTGCACCACAACAAACATCTCCAAACTTTTAACTTCTTGTCTTAATGCCGTTAAAGATCACGTTAAACTATATTGTGATACAACTTATGAATATGGGATTAATTTATTTTGGTCTATAAAAAATTCAGGAGACGTTCTCGATAAAATTTCAATAAAGGTCAAGATTCATCAATAAGTACTTATGACTTGTCTACTCTATATACAACCTTACCACATCATCTTATTAAAGACAAGCTAATTTCTCTTATTCAAAAAACATTCGCAAGAGAAAATACTTTTGGCATGTAATAATATTAAAGCGTTTTTTACTAACGACAGTTTAGACAATTATACTATGTGGACTTACTATGAAGTTTGTGAAGCACTCATCTTTCTATTAGATAATATTTTCGTCAGGTATGGTACCATCGTTTATAGACAAATTGTTGGTATCCCTATGGGTACGAAGTGTGCACCACTTGTCGCAGTTTTGTTTTTATTTTGCTATGAAAGGGATTTCATGTTTAGTCTTTCACCAGATACCCAGGCAGATGTTATTGAAGATTTTAATGGCACCTCTCGGTATCTGGATGACATACTGAACATTGACAACCCTTTCTTTCCAACTATGGTTGATAATATTTATCCTAAAGAACTTCATCTTAATAAAGCTAATATATCTGATAATAATGCTTCTTTTCTTGATTTAGATCTCTCAATTGAAAATGGTGAAATAATTAGCAAAATATATGACAAGAGAGATGATTTTAGTTTTGACATTGTTAATTACCCCCACTTGGATGGGGATGTTCCCCGAGCAACTTCTTATGGGGTGTATGTGTCTCAACTTATATTTACACGAGCATATTTGTGTTTTACTTATATTGCCTATTGATGCTGCCTTGTTGGTTAGAGATTAGATCATGGCGGGGATTTCTTTATTTACACTGTCCTGTTTTAATGGGATGTCAGTAGGGTAAGTGTGAGGTTTGGTGCACCCTAGAACCGGTTTAAACCCCCAGTGGCCTACTTTGCCACTGACCGTTCCAAGGCGGTAGCCCTATTGTCAACCCTTTTTGTGTTTGTGATGTCGTTTGCATTTATTATTGCTTTTGCCTTCTTGTTTGTCTGTTTGCATGTTTGTTTCTGTGTTTTGTGGTTTACTGTCCTCCTTGAATGCTACTTTCCCTGTCCGATCTTTTTATATTTCTTATTCGTTTTCAAGAGCTTCTACTCGTGTTGAGGACTTTAATATTCGTAATCTTTGTATAACTAAAAAGCTACTCAATCAGGGTTACCGTTACCATAAACTTCGTAAAACCTTTGCAAATTGTATTATCGTAACCCTGATCTTCTTTTCAAATACAAAGTAATTTAAGGAATCTTCTGCAACAAGGACTATCACAACCTGACTTCTATGGTGATGTGATTTATAAACTTCGTAAGATTCTTGGTCATGATCACTTTCATACTATCTTTGTTAAACTTGTTAAAAAGTTTATCAAAAGAGGTTATGACCCTATCATTTTGCAACGTACTGCATGCTTGGTGGTGGATCCTTTTACAGTTCGCCACTATGCTTTCCTCTTTAATTGTACGATGACCGGACAGGATGTGGACCCTATGATGACGCCTACCTAAAGCCCACTGGGACGGTGGCGTTTGATGTTTGTCTATGATCTTTCCTGTCGTGCCCTTAATGGTTTATTCTCTTGTTGCTCTGGCTTCTGCCAAGTCATTGAGTACCTTCATTGTGACTTTCTAGGCTATTGTTTTTTTTGTATTATATTTACACGAGCATATTTTTGTTTTACTTATATTGCCTATTGATGCTGCCTTGTTGGTTAGAGATTAGATTATGGCGGCGATTTCTTTATTTACACTGTCCTGTTTTAATGGGATGACAGTAGGGTAAGTGTGAGGTTTGGTGCACCCTACAATCGGTTTAAACCCCCAGTGGCCTTTGTTGACACTGATCGTTCCAAGGCGGTAGCCTTATTGTCAACCCTTTTGTGTTTGTGATGTCGTTTGCATTTTTGATTACTTTTGCCTTCTCGTTTGTCTGATTGCGTGTTTGTTTTTGTGTTTTGTGGTTGACTGTCGTCCTTGAATGATGCTTTCCCTTTCCGAAATTTTTATCTGTCTTACCATTTAATGAGTATTACAAATAAAAGTAAACTATATTTGAACCATAGACCGTGTTTTTGTTATAATTCTTTCTCTCACACTAATTCTCTAACTCTCAGCAAACCTCATCAATTCGCATTTCTTTTTATAAAAGGCAATTTTAAGTTGCATTTTCTTACCGTGTTAATAAAATAAAAATAAAAAAGCCAACACACATTCAAAATAAGCCCAGTTCGGTAACATGGTTTGCTTCCCTTTAATGGGAAATACAGAGTTGTCATATTTTCAACTTCCTGTGAGAAAATTACTTTTAAAACCGAAGAGCTTGTAAAGACATAACTGGTCATTGAAAAAGTATGGAAAGCCTGCTTATTTACTGCTGACATGCTACATGACCGGGCAGTTAGGTATATAAGTTGAGTCCAGATTAAAGATATTTCTTTGTTTAGCATTGCTATATTGAATATTATTTAGGTTATAGCTAAACAAATACAATGTACTTAACTTCAGTGAAGAAAAATATAAGTTAATAATTTAGCTGTACTAAATACAAAACCTTTATGGTAATTCTTTATTGTTTTGGAACAAAAATAAAACCAAAACTTAAAACAAAAACAAAAAATTAATGAAAAACCTGCTTTATATGTTAACTTCATACAAAAGCTTTATTGAGCGGGCCTCGTCATTTGATATGTATTTGAATAACACAATTTGCTCATGCAATGTATGTCTAACAGTGATTCGCAATAAGGGTTCATACTGCTGGTTATGCAAATTATTACTCTTGGGCATGAAGAGTTGTAATATCCAATTTCTTGTGGGCAAATTGTGCTAAAAGCTGAAGAGAATTTAAAGGGACATAATAGTTTTACCGAACTGGGCTATTCATGTGTTAAAATGTGCTTATTCCATCATTGTATGAAAAATGAAAACATTTGACATGTAAAGAAAGATTGAGCAATAACGGTTTACACGGACCGTTAGCCTTTCTTTTTCAAGAACCATCGGGCAGTATATCTATGGAAACTGTTAAGGTAAGGAAGTGACATGTCGTGTATTAAACAAAATAAAGCAGGGTCAGACTTTGATACATGTTTTAATTTCACAAACTGAATTAATCATATAAATTATACATGTCGAACATGAAATGTAGCATTCACAGAACACAGTCAACCAAAAACACACACTCAAAACAAACAAGAATCACAAGAAAAGATAGAAGCAATGTATTGCACCATAAACACAAAAGGGTTGACAATAGGATGGATAACGCGTTGGAACGGTCAGTGGCACAAAGGCCGCTGCGGGTTTAAACCAGGTTCTAGTGTGCACCAAATCTCAACTCTTACCCTAGTGTCACCCCTTTTAAATGTCCTAATCCAAATGAAAACAACAACAGCACCTGGATATATCCAATGACCATGTATAAATGAATACAACTCTTGAGCTAGCAAAAGAATAGAAATCGCCATCGGCATTTCATTTAAACACACTTACACAACAGAGCAACATTTAACAATGCTAGTCATTGGTGCTTCTTTAGAGACAATTTGTTTTAAAATAATATTAACAAAGACAATGCATTTACAGGATTCCTCAAACGTTACATACACGAGTTGTATTTGGGGACCAACTTGTGATAGTTTTGATTTGATCAAGGACACTGTTCAGTTACCAGAACTGCAAGTCGGCGAATGGTTGTACATCAAAGATGCGGGCGCATATTCCAGCGTAAGGGGCAGTCGCTTTAACAATATACCGGAACCAGACAGACACTACATTTGTCTTCAGTCTCTATGGTAAGAATTATGGAGATTGTACGCGTGACTAATGTACCGCATACTACTTTATTGCACCTAACACCAAATCCTAGGAATTTCATTGGATTAGAGCGGTCACATGGTGACCCTCTATTATTTTATAGTGGGTCAATAGATTTCATAGAGCTTCACTAAAACAATATGGACTACAATTGCGATTCAAAGTTTAAATCATTTGCAAATAGTTATTTAAGGCGTTAGTAACAAACATAATAAGTAAACTAATGTTTTTAAACTGTACCGGTCGTGACGTCAAATTGCGCAAACGTCTTAATGACGTTAACGCTCCATTAACATGGATTAAATATCGGTGTTTGCCTTAAGAAAGTTGTTCGATGCAATAAATCAGTTATTGGGTTTGTTACTGACACCCTACAGAAATATGTGGGGTCAGTGGGAGCTATAGGGGCCGCCTCGCCCCTATAAATCTTACTGACCCCACATATTTCTGTAGGAGGTCAGTAACAAACCCAATAACTAATAATATGGAAAAAAAACTAATATACTTCTTATTCATCCCACGAGTTACAAAAATGGTCATTTTGGAGTTAAGTAAAAGCTTCATAAAAAAAATGTTTAAAGGAACTGTAACGAATGTGAATTTGTAATGGCATTCATACTAATATTCACGCACTTTAAGAATGTCCTACATTCTGATTCGCGGATTCATTAACATTAACATTTGCGACGTATACATATGTATATACCGTCGCAAATTTAACATGGTTCAGATAAAGACAAAGCTCATTCTGATCCGATGATAAACTTATTGAGCGACATCATAGTTACGTGTAAACAAACTGATGTCAACTATATCAAGATTACTTAATTAGTAACAACCATATCATAATGACCATTTCAATAACATAAATTAATAATTATACATATTTCTACCTACCGCCCGAGACACTCAATCAAGAGTATCAAAGCACCAAGGGACACACCGGGAGGTAGGTTAGGACAAGTGAATTGAATTGGGGTTGTACGGCGCACGAACACAAGAGGTTATATGGCTCCAAACAGGGATGAACATGCCAGGCTCTAGATCTAGATAAAATATAAATAATGGGCTAGAACTTCTAACCTGCAGAACCTCTATCGTAGACACTCCGTTTACGATGGAGCCACGTTTCCACTTTTGCATATGCGTTGTCACGAAGAAAACCTTGAATGAGCGTGATAAAAAAATTACAAAATGAACATGTTTGGGGATCCTACCCCTCTGCCTCTAGCGGGATTTGCAGTGGTTGTATTCTACCCCGGCAACCACACGGGGGAGGTTAGGACAAGTAGTAACCAAACAGTAATGACAATGAATAACGTTGATTGTTCTGTTGAAGTTTACAGGTAACTTAAATTCACTCTAAATGAAATTATTTATTCAGGATTGAGATGAGACGCTTCAACTAAAGCAGCGTCTGAGTTACACGGATACATCCAGTCAAAAGTGCTACCATTATACGAGGGGTGTTCGAAAAGAAATGCAACTCATGTTGTAACTTTGCATTAGATCCATCATTCACAACAAAACTCAATGTATACCTTCAAAGTAATCTCCTTTACACTTTACACATCTTTTTAATCTGTTTATCCACGATTGAAAGCAACTTTGGTAGTCTGCAAGTGGTATACTGTTCATATACTAGTAAATGACTGACACCACGGCTTTCCTGGAAGTGTATTTTCTTCCAGCTAGATGAGATTTCAACCTGGGGAAGAGTAAAAAGTCACAGGGGGCAAGGTCGGGCGAATAGGCTGGATGATCAAGCACTGTCACATGTCTGTCCTTTAAAAAACGATTCACAATGTCAGCCTTGTGCGAAGAAGCATTGTCATGTAACAGGTGTACATACTTCAAACCACTCGAAGGTCGACGTTTAAGAAAATATTTCTCAAGTTTGTTCAGCACAACATGTCTGTAGAACTTGCCAGTCACAGATTTGCCCTTTGGTACTGGTATCTGGAGCGCGAGACCTTTGTGTGTAACGAAAACCACGTACAAAACCTCCTTCACAGACTGTGTGCGTTTAGCAATTACGGGTCTCTTGGAGTTTCTAGTCGCCCAAACACGGTTTGCCTGCTTTCTTCTTGGTTCATAATTATAGTGAATCCATGTCTCATCTCCTGTTATCAGACGAGAAAACGTCCGTTGAGAGTATTCAGGATATAACTTCAGTAACTGTTTGGCCTTCAAAATTCTGTTGCGCTTTTAGTCTTCACTCAATAAATGGGGTATCCACCGTGCACATATCTTACTGACTTTCATAATTTTCTTCAAAATAAAGTGAACTTGGGAGAAACATAGGCCAGTACATCTGGCTAACTGGCGAACAGTCAACCTTGCATCAATTCGAAGCAGTTCCTTAATTTTGTCGATGTTTTGTTTGGTGGTTGCAGTTCTTGGGCGATTGCTCTTCTTGTTGTCTTTAAGATGCTCCTGGCCGGCTCTAAATCGTTTAATCCAGCGTGTATCATTATAAATGTTTTTTGCACATAGTCCAAGTTTATTTCTACCTTTAATGTAAGCGCGTATTTCCGTTACATTAACAGTACGTTTTCCTACCATACTTTTGGTTTAGTGTATCGACTGCATGTACTTTGCGACGCTATAACTTTCAACCGATTCAATGAAAACTAGCCAAATTTTAGGGACATATACATAAAGGCTTCCGTGATATACATGTAAAATTTGATATGCGGGAATCTCGTGGATGGCGAGATATACGTGCATTTGCATTTCTTTTCGAACATCCCTCGTAGTTCCTGTGATTTATTGAAGAACCTGTGTATTTTATAATATAATAATGACCTATGTTGTTCAGGACTATTCCATTAAAAAAGAGTATGATAATGGGCCTTTGGAAACGGCCGAGCACGACACATACGAAATATTGCAGTCTCGGTTTGATTGAGACTGTTCATGAGTGATAGTGAAATGCATATGGCGGTGGACATGGAGTTATCCTTCTTTAACGTATTCCCCATGTCGTACGGCGTATGGTCCCAGTATCTAATAAAATGAAATGCCCCGAAGAGCGAAATAAACATAATGGAATTTAGTTGGGAGCAGCGGTTATGAAGCCTGCGTATAAAAAGCAGACAACATATCCTATGAGTGGTTAAACAATACCCAGAGCCTTTTATCGGCCGGAGTAGTGGAACCACCGAATCAAAAATTAAGTAAGAAAACAAAAGAAATTGAAAATGTACCACCGATAACTAACTATAAGTATCGGGCTCAGCGGTCTCCAAAGATCGAATGAATAACAGTACTGAAACATACATGGAACCCCAGGAAGGCACTTTTGAAATTGAACACCAACACATAGATGCAACATTAAGTTTAAACAAAAGAAATTTTGGAAAAAGGGTTCACCAATAGATGTTATGAAATTGCCTTCCTGCCTTCCTGGGGTCCCGGGTATGTTTTAATGGAATATCCCTTATAATACAAAGAACGAAAAAGAAAAAAAAGACTTGAAATAATATCTACAAGTTCGAGTAAAGCTTAAATGTAGTACATGATGCACTGTGACTACGTGGTTAACAACACCTATGAAATAAGCAATTCAAACGTGTATTAAAATGTCAAAAATATAGATGGCCAATTAACAGTGTTCTCTAATACAAAGTGCTAATTAATACCTATAAAATACAATACATACTGAAAAAGGGATCCCTTGACAGCAACAAAAGGGTTGCCACAAGTGTTGCCAAAAACTTTAAGACAAAATCCTGAGATTTTTTAAAATTCAAAATTTAAAGTGCGCAAAGAAGATTTTTATATGGAAATTTGAGTTCGCGACTAGGTTTTTAAACATATTTTGTCAAGCACACATTTAAACAAATACAATCAGAAGAGGAAAGTAACAGACTTATTTTCATCAGAGGTAATTTAAGATGCAATATCTCTCACGTCCACTAACACCGGCTTAAGCGGTATTCTATTACTTTGAAGCTTTAAACTTATTTTTTTTTTCGATTGGAACGAAATCTCTATGAACGTATTTGAATCACTCTCGATGTCTTCCTGGGTAGAACCAGTTCTAAGCAATGCAGATAAAGTGTCTTGCTCATGGACACAACGCATATGGCAATGACGGGAATTCGAACTCACGACTTTTGGATCATGGGTCCAACGCTTAACAAACGCTAAATACCGAAAAGGGGATCCCTTGGCAGCAACACATACAAACAAGAGAGAGAAAAAAACAGAATACTCGGTATTACTGAGTCTATTCTTGAGAGGTAGTATGGTGCATCACCTATCATGCTCCCTAGCACCGGCTTAAGCGGTAAGTCTGGAATCCCGGAAATATAAACAGCTGTCACGCGGATCAACTCAGCGATATAGATCTACGGATGACGCACATCTTGCAGTGCATTGGGATTTGTTTTACCTCCAATTTCTAACTCTGGCCCTCGATCACAGTTAAGAAACAAAATTTCCTTCGGGTCTTTTGTTGTACATTTCAGTGCACTTCCTGTTGGCTGTTTAGAGATAATTTAATTTCTTTGCATCAGTTGAATACATGTCTCGCCCCGACTACAAATCGACAGTGTTATTACTTACTGGTCCTTTGGGATCATCAAGCCCAGTCTGTGTGGTTTTAAAGTAAAATAATGGTTAAGCCGGTGTTAGCGGGAGTGACAGGTGTGGCACCTTATATTGACTTTCAACATGGATAAAAATTAATGTTTGTAAGTCTATGTAGGTTTGTTTATATGATGTTTTACGTCTTCATTTTCAAAACAGGTAAGGTTATATATGACGGTCGATTAATTTTGGTGAAGGCAGACCACCCACTATTCCTGGGTAGAATAAGTACGTACTGTACACCTCCGGCCATCCGTAAGAATTGACACTTCCTCACTTACACGTCGAGCTCCCAGTGAGGTCTATGTAGGAGATTCCTTGGAAGCAACGAACACAAATAAGAGAAAAAGTAGCAGACTCGGTTTTATTGATTCTGTTCATGAGAGGTAATGTTAAGTGCAACACCTCTCGCACCTCCTACCACCGGCTTAAGCAATATTCTACTTTAAAGCCACAACGATTACGCTTGATGATCCCAAAATACCAGTAAGTAACTGATTTGTAGTCGGACGACTTTTTACAGCACACAGCACTAAACAAACGTTAGTGTGAATGTCAATAAATACTGAAAAGGGGATTCCTTGGAAGCAACGAACACAAACAAGAGAGAAAAGTAGCAGACTCGGTTTTATTGATTTCTTTAGAATGGTTCAACTTTATAAAAAGTAAAGAAGTTCATTTTACAAATGCAGACATCAACAACAAAAACAAAATTGGTTTACAATGATGTATTTAAATAATACATAACACTTAGTATATTCAAGAAGCGAAACGATTGAGTTTTCGCTATTGACAATACATTGCAAAAATAATACACTACCAATTTTGCAACACATATCTTGTAAGATTCTCATATGATACATATCTCATATGATACATATTATATGACACTTACATAAAACTGAATTGTATTGGGTTTGAATGTACATCAACACATGAAAGGTTATAATGCGCCTAACAGGAATGAACGTGCCAGGCTCATCCTCCATTTACATCAAGATAAAATATGGAGAATAGGTTTAAAACCTTCGTACCTGCAGAACTGAAGAGTTGCTGCAAATTCTATAATAGACACTCCATTTACGATGGAACCACGTTACGTTTCCATACGCTGTGTAATAATAAAGACCTAGAATAAGCATGATAACAACATTACAATATGAATATGCATGTGACAGTGTGTTTGTGAGATTGAGGTGGTTGTATTCTATAAAAGGAGCAGTCGTGAATCTTATATAAAACATTTATATGAAAATCATTTTAAGTATCATATGAAAATCATATAAAAATGAAATATAATATGTGTTTTAAAAACAAGAAAATTATGAATTTATTCTCATATGTAAATTATATCAAACTGCTATTATACAAATATCAAATGAAATGTTTTATGTGAGAATCATTGTAGATATTGTATGAATATTATAATTATGATACTCTTATGAGACCACATGCATATGATTCATGTATTTGGCAAAATGTAGCTGGAATAAAGTTTCATACTGCTCAAGTTACCTAATTTCCGAAAGCATCAACTTCTTATATTCTATAACAAACTTTTTACAGTATCAATATTTAAGTTATGGTGTATTATTTACATCTCTAAAACATAATACACAGTTCATATGTGTTGCTCTTCTAAGGATACTGGCGTTTCATAAAATTGAATTTTCTTTTGTCCCTCGAATATTTATGAGAAACCGTTGCGTCCAGGTATCTTTATAGACGTAGGGATTCATCTCGTATGTCTCTTGAGCGGAACGGTTGTTTGGCTTCCACTGGGAACTGGGCTGCAGACTTTTTGAAATTCGCTGTAAATAGAGAATATTATATTTTAGTTTTAAATAATAGTTTCAATATTCAGGGCATATTTTCCAGCAAAAAGTAAGTGGAGGAGGCGGAACGCATTTCTTTAAAGTGTACCACCACGAGAACTTAATTATCTTTGACCTCAAACTCAAAAACCTAAAATGGGTGAGAACACGCCCCCAACCCCCACCCCCACCCCACCCACCCCCATCTCCCCACCACACACAGAACTTTAATTAATGTGACCAAACAGAAAGCTTCAATTTGTAAAAATAGAGCACCAAATTTATACACATCTAATGTCATTACATCCAGTTGTTAACAGTTTTAAAGTACAATGGAGACATCATTTGTAGGTAACATCTTTATATTCATGATTAGATATTCCAATAAAGTTGCCAGGTGCAAAAGAAACACACACACACACACACAAACAAAGTCTGCATCTACGTTCTTGTTTTTGGACAAGTTATTTTCTTGTGGGTGGGTGGGGGTGCAACCGGTATTTAATTATTGGTGGTGGGAGGGAGGTATTTTCACAATTAAATTCGGGTGGGGTGCGTGTATAATGAAACAACAAAACACTAATTCCTAAAAACGTATGTATTTTTCGAAGAAAATGTTAAATTGCCAATGTTTATTTATATGTCAGTTCAATTTTTTTCTGAAAGTTGATACATCATTAAGATAAATGAGTTGATTAGAATCGCTCAAGTATTTTAAAAGTTATGGCGAGTTAAACATACAAATTTCAGTACACTTAGTTGTTGACGTCGCTGAAATATATATTTTCTGCACATTAAAAGGTATCAAATAAAAAGAACATTTATTCTGAAAGTGAAACAACTTTTATAATTTCACTCATGCTTTACATTCGTGTAAATATTATAAGAATTCTTCATAACTATCCGGTGAAGATAGAGAATTCCAACACGAGGTATAAATGTCGTAACCGAGGCTTTACAGAGGTTCCGATTAAAACAGCTATATCGAGGGTTGGAATTTCCATATCTGAACAGGATACCAATGACTGATTCTTTTTCTTGCATACCATTAATTTTACATTCTGCGCGTTGACGTCGCGAGCTACTAACAACGGTCATTGTTGATATCAGCGCGCGAAGTTTATCTTCCCCCATAAGTTAGATCAGGCTTTCCAGCATCCATGTAAAAAGCGGATCATCTTATCCGGTATGCACCTTATCCTTTTCTTATCCCTCAATTAAATAAAATCTGTCATTCTCTCCAAATCAAGAAATATCCCCTCTCTATATATAACTTTTGAATTCATGATTATATAAGACTAAATAGTAATAGATGCAAAAATACAGGCTCTAAATATGGGTCAACTATTACTTAAATGATATACCTGTATAAATGACCCATCCGCTCTGTAAATTTCAAAAGCTCCAATTGCGACGGCTACGATGACCGGAAGTAGGCCGACAAACATACCAAAGTAAATTGCAGTCGAATTGTAAACATAGCCGTCACCATAGTTTGGTACGGAGTACTGAGTGAGCATCGTCACAAATGAAAGCTGGAAAGAGAAATTATTAATAGTGAAACAGTTTGCTTTTTTTGTGCGTGCGTGCGCGCGTGCGTGCGAAGAGTATATGGGAAAACTACACATTACAAACAACACATTTTAAAGAACAGAGGCAATTCGAACATGTATATATCCATAAAATACATTTGAAAGTTATATTTCGAGACTGAGCATGAGTATACTTTTGTAAGGGGTGTCTGAGAAAGAAACGAGGTAAGAATATATTTATAAATTTGAAAATGTTGACGTTCAAAAATCGGCCTCGCCATAGCCAGGGATTGAAACATGGACCTCTTAATTACCGGTCGAGCGTGCTACATGGCCCTCCAAGATTATTGACGTCAAGTTAAAAGAAACTAACCCGCCAAAATAACGGCAATATTACACATCAAAACTGTTCATTAAAACTGTGTCCAAGTCATATAATAACGTATGTGCCGATTAAAAGTATAGGTTTATTCAAGAGTTATTGTAATACCAATGATTGAATATGATTGAATAGGAATATGCTATTTGAAACATATATATCTATGACGCTACCATGTTTTGTTGTTACCTAGAGAAGTCACTTTCTATATGGTGACTACCTAGGCGACTACGCATACATCATATAATACTCTCCCGCAATGATAAATATATATTAAATGTGAATATGTGTGGAGTACACCCACTGAATTGCGGTGACAGAAATATTTTGATATTTTGACGTTCTATGGCGAGGTCGATTTTTGAACGTCGACATTTTCAAATATTTCTGTCACCGCAATTGGGTGTACACCAAGACAATGCGTGTTTTTGGTCGACTGTGATCTTTGAATGCTAAATTTCCTGCTCGACTTTCATACCTGCTTTTATATAAAATCATACAAATTGGGCCCAGTAAATGTCACATTATGAGCGTCAAACACACATATAACATGGTTTATTAAAATTCTCATTGCTAATTGGTTATTGGGGAGGTTTTAAAGATCGTATACAATACCTTTGACGTCAGGTACGTCGACCGTTAAGACGTCATTTTAAATGCCAGAAAACACGTTAACCGTTGAGACGCCATTTTAAACGTCAGATGCAAACAGCAATGCAATGGAATTCGTTGTTTTAAGTGTCGCTTTGTTACAACAATACATTTAAATATAATGAAGCTGTATATTCTTCTCGTTTGATGTTAACATGTAAGTTGTGAGAATGCCTTTGTATTTTGTGAAATCTCTCGACAAAATGTGTATCACGGTACATAAAAATCCATGACAGACAAGAAATAATATACAGCGGGTTTAAATTGTGCGAGATCAAAACCTAGTGTTTGGGACTTAAACACATCGAAACCGCGGACTAGTGGTATCTTGGTATCGATGAACGTCAAGTCCCAACCACCAGGTATTGATCTGGGACAATATAAACCCGCTGGAAATATGTTATTTCTTAATTGTGTTCGTTACTGTGTTGAAGCTGAAAGTGCAGATTTTAATGAATGACAAGCAATATGAACATTTTAAATACCACCGTCCAAAGTTGATTAAAATATTCTATTTAATCACCAGCAAATGCTCCGGCCCCAAACGCAGGTACGAAAACCGTTTGGTGTTAGTCATGAGTATGACCTGTTGTTTTCGGGTTCGTTTTGAAAACAAGGCCGGTAAATTTACTACATCGAAGTTATGAATAATCTTCACAGGCATCATTTGTTTTAAATTGCAACTCAAAACGACACGCCAGGAACGTTTCTCCTGGTGAGGAAGGACTTTCTGTCACTGACCGTTCCAAGGCTCTTGCATTTCTTTTTAATTATTTTTATATCTGTGTGACTGTGGTCCTTGAATGCTGCATTTCCTCGGTTCGACACTCATATCTACTTGTATATATACTGAAAGGAAAAAGAAACGCGACACGGGAATTTTCGCTATATATTGTATGTACAATATGCTGCCGTTACTGGAATGGTACATGGCTACGTAAGATCTTTCCTTTCGGATAAAAGACTAAAACCAGACTTAACACAGCAAGTAGTATTCCTGCAAAGTTTCATTATTGACAGAGTACGCGTTTGGCGCATATTTAGGATGCAAAATTTTGCAAACACTTTACGTTAAATACGGTACTGAACTTTCTCAATTTTTCAAATAGGAACTTCAACATTTATGAATTTCTTGTTACAACGTGTACTTTGATTAATAAAAACTGATAAAGGTGATCTTTTGAGAGCAACAAACACAATTAAGAGAATAAAGAAGCAGACTCGGTTTTATTGAGTCTGTTCATGAGAAGTAATGAAAGAAGCAACACTTCTCACGCCCCCTAGCACTGGCTTAAGCGGTATTCTACTTCAAAGCCACCTATATTGGGCTCGTTGGTCCCAAAGGACAAGTTAAAAATAACACTACTGATTCGTAGCACGGGGTGACTTTTTACAGCCGCCACACTGCACTAAACGAACGCTAGTGTGAATGTTAATAAATACTGATAAAGGTGACCCTTTGAGAGCAACAAACACAATTAAGAGAATAAAGCAGCAGAATCGGTTTTATTGAGTCTGTTCATGAGAAGTTATGAAAGAAGCAACACTTCTCACGCCCCCTAGCACCGGCTTAAGCGGTATTCTACTTCAAAGCGTTTACAACATCACAGTTGTGTCCTTTCTCTAACTAACTGCAACTTTTTTTTTACAAAACATCTTGGGATTTCCTTGGAATATATATGGAATTAAGTGTGCAGTATATACAATGATGAGCAGTGTTTTCTGGGATAAATCTTTTTAACGGTAATCTTAAAAATACGTTTAAAAGTCGATCAGGAGCATTCACCGAACACAGTCAACCACAAACTCGCATTCAAAACAAACAACAATTACAAGAAATCTTAGAAGCAACGTTTGCGAAACCACAAACATAAAAGGGTTGACAATAGTGGTACCGCCTTGGAACGGTCAAATATATAGATGCATGCATTTTCTCTGTCATTATTTTATGCATATACAAATGGTGGACTTTGGGCTACCTACCGTAACAATGACAGGAATGATAAGTGACCAAAATACTCGTAAAAGCACGGACACATCTCGTCCGGTCATTATGCTGATGTCTCGGCTGAATCTGTCTGTACCTGAAGTATTGATAAATATTTTGGATTACGATAGGTCACGATTTCTTTCGTTTTGACAATGAGGTACATATTCGTAGAAAAATGCACTCTACTGTCATGACATGCCCCACAGTTTAGATTTAGACATTTTAAATGGTGAAAGAACACCTGAGATAATTGAGTTTACCTTAGATACTTTAGTAGTACAAGGCCCTTTCGCAGCATACAGACACAAGTTTTAAAAAGAATATTTCTCGCAAACGGAACGCTAACCTACGACTGTACGTGATTTTAGTAAATATACTACACATATGATTATATAATATTGATGTAGAATTTATAAAAAGTGGTTTACGACATAATTATAACGTATGAAAGCTTATAAAATATAATTGACAAAGCCATTACCGTATATCCAGCAAATTCCGTACACCTCAAGTAATGAACTAAAGAATAAACCAAACCGAGAGAAATACCAGTCTGCTAGCTGGAATATGTAGATACCATTCTGAAATAGAGGAGACACTATAACTAAGTAAAATAACAAAAGATGCACGTTAAAGTGAATATAAAAGTCGAATAGGAAATGCAACAGTCAAGGAACACAGTCAACCACAAACACGCACAGAAACAAACAGTAACTACAAAGACGATTAAACGGCAAAGTATGACATCACACACACATAAAATGGTTGGCAATAGGCCTAACGCTTGGTACGGTCAGTGGCAAAAAAAGGTCACTGGAGGTTTAAACCAGGGTGCACCAAACCTCACTCTTACCCTATTTTCATCTCAATAAAACAGGACAGTGTAAATAAAGAAAACCCCGCCAGGTTATATTATCTAACAAATAAGGCAGCATTAATAGGCAATATAAGTAAAACACATCAATGATCATGTATAAAAAAAATCAAAAAATCCTAGAAAGCAACAAAGCAAATACTCAGTGACTTGGCAGAAGCCAGAGCAACAAGAGAACAAACCGTTAAGGGTACGACAAGACAATATTTAAGACAAACACCAAACCCTTCCGTCCTATGAGGATTTAGGTAGACGTCTTAATAGGGTACACAATCTGTCCGGTCTTCGCACAATCAAAGAGAAAGGTGGCGAACTGTAAATGGGTCAACCATTAAACATGCAATGCGTTGCAAAATGATAGGTCCATAACCTATTTTGATAAACTTTTTAATGTTAGCTTTGTTGAGTTACTAACCATAGTAGAAAAGAAAGGATTGTCAAAGTTCAATATGTCATCCAGATAGCGAGAGGGGTCATTAAGGGCTTCAATTACATCTACCTGAGTATCGGATGAAATACTCAACATAAAATCTTTTTCATAGCAATACAAGAACAAATCTGCGACAAGAGGTGCACAGTTCATACCAATAGGGATACCAACAATTTGTCTATAAACGGTAGTTCCATACCTGACGAAAATATTATCTAATAGAGAAAAGATGAGTGCTTCGCAAACTTCTTGGCAAGTCCACATATTGTTATTGTCTAAACTGCCACTAGTGAAAAACGCTTTAGTTTAGTTTTTTCTCTAGCGAAAGTTTTTTGAATGAAAGCAATAAGCTTGTCTTTGATAAGGTGACGTGGTTAGGTTGTATAGAGTCTAGAGCAGTCATAAGTACTTACGAGGTCCAATCAAAAATTGTTTGAGACGCAGCTAATAATTAGAAAAGCTTTATTCAGATCTAAAACTGTTTTAGTGCAGTCCTTCAAAGTATTCTCCCTTGAACGATACATATTTTCGCAACCGTTAAATACATTGTCGAAAGGCTCCAACATTCAACTTTTGAATACCCTTAAGACACTGGAAAATGGCAGAACCAAGAGCATTTATGGTGGACAGAAAGCATTTTCTTCAGTTTTGGAAAGAGAAAAAAAGTTGCATGTGTTCAAGTCTGGAGAGTACGGTGGGTGGGCCAGCTATACCACTTTTTCCTTTCGTAGATATTGCTGTACATTTTGGCATTTTTTTTTACTGCATTGTCATGCAAAAGACAGATACCTCGCAATCCTGTCGCAGGTCGGATTTGTTTCATAGAAATTGTTAACCTTTTCCAATACAAAGTTTTTGTAAAAGAGTCCAGCAATAGATCGGCCACTGGGAGTAGGAATTTGAACAACGGGACCTCTAGAATTAAAAAATATTGAGCAGAAAACCTCTCTAGTGCTCCGTGTACGCTTGACTATGACTGGTCTTTCTTGACCTTTGTTTAGCCACTGTTTGTTTTGGCTCGACGCTGGGGCCAATCTTGCACAAATCTTCAACTTTAAATGTTTGGTAAGAATTTCACAACTGATTCCGATGAAATGCCCATTATATCTTGCATCTTCTTTCATACACATTTGTACAGCAGAGATATTTTCAGCAGTGGTTGCAGCCCTAGACCGACCAGTATGACGTTCATCTTTTATGTCGTATTTTCCATTATTATTTTTTATATCACCAGTAAACAGTGGCCCTTGACACCTCCTTAGGCCCTTAAATACCACACAGTTCCGAAAACATATCTCTGCAACGAGTACTTATATAAACCCGTATTTCAAAAACTTCAACGCCTTTCTCATCACTATAGCAAATATGACCAGTGTAAATCACAGACCGTATTTCAAATGAATATAACTTCGGTATTACAGTATCAATTTGCACCAAATATTCGTGCAATTTTAGATAAGAAATGGGTTTTGACATGTACATAATCCGTTTGCATCGTACAGGTGTATTTTCTACCGAGGTGCGTTTGTCTCAAACATTTTTGATTGGCCCTCGTATTGATGAAACTTGACGTTTATTGCATATTTTATCAAGAACGTCTCCTGATTTTTTAATAGACCAAAATAAACTAATCCCAGAGTTTTCATAAGCTTTAGCACACTATTGTTAAACATGATCTTTAACGGCAGTACGACTAGAAGTTAACTTGTTTGTACATATAAATCATCAACACAATGACATACGTTCAACAAGCACTGGTAAATCAATAATGGAAAAGTTCAGATCCGGCATTATTTAAATGTACAGTAATTCAAAATCTGTATGTGTTTCACCAATGGTATAATATAATGGAGGCAGGTAGGACCGTTATACGAGTTTTTCTGATTTACTCAAATCTAAGATTTAAATATTTATATTTAGAGTCCTGATCACTATATGAAATGGGCAACCGCAGCGGTGGCGACATAAAAAAGTTTCCGCTTCGCAAGCGGAAGGCTATGGATTCAATTCCGGGTCAAAGACTTCATAAAATGAAACTTGTAGCTCTCTTGCGTAACGTTCCGCATATAAAGGGTATTGTTAGGACTTGTCGGCCAGGTATCAATATAACATGCTTGAGGCATGTGTCTACGGCGTGGTATTCCAGTGTGGCAGCACTATCAAGTTGAGCATTGAGCTAACTGCGACAAGTAGACAACGTCGTTATATGAATGAACGATTTTTAAACTTGACTGTAACCCCCATACATACAAACATACTATATGGAACTATAATATTCGTGTGTTCAAGTCTTGCGACACCACCTGACTTCTACATTTGATGTTTGTCTCCAGTCTTGTTTTGTCGTGCACTTAATAGTTTATTCTCGTTGCTCTGGTTGTTGTCAAGTCATCGAGTACATGCTTTGTGGCTTACTAATCTTTCGTTTTTATATTCATATATAGATGATCATCTTTGTATTACTCTTATATTGTCTATTGATTCTGCCTAGTTTGTTAGAGGATATATCATGACGCGGATTTCTTTATTTACAATGTCTCGTTTTATTAGGATGACAGTAGGGTTAAGGTGAGGTTTGGTGCACCCTGGAATCTGATTTAAACATATAAACCCCTGCTGGTCTTAGTGCCACTGACCGTTCCAAGGCGGTAGCCCTATTGTCAACCCGTGTATTTTTGTGATGTCACATGCCTTGCTGTTTATTAACATTGTAATTTTTGCTTTTTCAATACGTGTTTTTGTTCGACTGTGTTCCGCGAGAGCTACACGTTGATACATAATGTTATATTTTAATGGAATCTCATACTAAGACAAAAACAGGTAAATTAATGTAATACTAATATTCGAACCCGTTATTTAAGTTAATGACAAGTTGGATTGTTACAACGCACCTATTTCAATATATAGTTTGTTATGTCTAAAATTGTTGAGTTTTTTTTCTTGCTGTTGCTAATTATTGTCTGATTTGAGAAACATTACAGTAATATATGTGTATATGTATATATATACACTAATGTTCTAAAGAAACTGTAACACTTACTTTTATTTCCCCGATGACGGAATCGCCATCCGTGCGTCTGTCCGCTCATTTGTTCGTCCTTCCGTCATGTTTTAAACATAACTTCGAAAGAACTGAAGGGATTTCCATCAAACTTCACTAACACAGAAGGTATGTCGTGTGTACGGATCTAGTCCGTACCTCAAAGGTCAAGGTCACACTTGGAGGTCAAAGTTCAAATTATTCAACATTTTCGTCCGAAACAGAATTTTCGGGAGCATTTATCATTTACTGATGACATTTCTTGTTAATAATGAACTATAATGAAATAATATCTTACATTCATTGTTAATGGTAAGCCAGCCACAAAGAACGCCAAACCTGTAAGTATGTTTACGAGTGCACGACATTGTATAAGGTGCTTTGGAAACATATCAATAATTCCGCTGGTAACTGTCTCAAGCAAGCCAAACTGAAACATAAATAGACGAATTACCCACATGCGATGGATCTGAACTATAGAAACGATTATTTTTGACAAGAAAATACATATATATTCTGAACTTGATACAAAAAGAGGCGTGGGGCGGGAGGTGGCGGGGGTAATGGGTTATATGGAAACTACAGCACATACATGTACTGTACCACAAACTAAATAAAATCAGCAAATTAAAATGAGTCAATAAACGGGACAATGTATAACATAAACAGAGGTGAAGACAGGGTTACCTACTTGAAACGGTCAGTTAGCAATATGGCCTACTGGTCAACTTAAGTCTATACAAATGGCGGACTCACGTTGATTATGTTTAGATGAAATCGTCAGTGAAGAACGAAGTATGCCGGTTGATAGATATACAAAACAGTGCTGCATAATTATACTTATAAAAGGTTACGTTACAATATTATCATCTATCACTTACTATGCTATCAAACATAACAGTAACCAGGGTCAGGAAGAAGAGAACCGACCAAAGTTGTGGGACGGGCATTTGGCTGATTGCAGTTGGAAAAGCGACAAACGTCAGACCGGGACCTGAAATAACACATGGACAAGATGAAGTATATAGGTTGCATGTATACGTATGATATAAACACATGCATTAACACAAAAGATAAAGTGCCAACATCACTAGTTACATTTGTTAACTGTTGAAAAAAATATTGCTTTTATGCTGTAGGCATTTATACGCAGATTAAGATTAAGACATATATTACTGTAATGTTTTTACAGATACATGTACACTTTTAAGTTTAAATCATGAAATATATATAATTTCTGATCTAATTTTACGTGCAAAAGCACAATACTAGATATTTACCAGATTGTATTAATGTAGATTTTGACTACTAGATTGTATTAATATAGATATTAATCCGATTGCGTACATTAAGCTATCTATAGACTGTAAGTATAACGAGATTTACCGATTTTGATTGTAAACATGAATATAGTTACACAACAGATATTTCCCAGATTGTATAACAAATCGTTACCAGATTGCATTGCAACTTCCTCCACTGTTCTCCCAGACTCTTTTGCCATAAAACCAAGAATAGCGAATACTGAAAGTCCATTGTAAAATGACGTAAAACCGGCAGAGACACAAACGAACGTAGTTGACCTGTAACAAATACATCACTAGTATTTTACGTTTTCGCTCGATTGTTTATGCTTGCTATTTATGCATAGCAGTATTGAAAAATGTAGTAAATGACGTGTTTAATACACATAGTAACGAGATGCTATAGATACCCGAACCACATTTTAGATGCAGCAAGAACATCAATATAGATGATCATGTATTTATGAATATATAAATACATACATTTTCTATAAAGCATTGTTAATCACATGTGTGTATGTTTATTTAATATAATCTGCCCTATACCAGTCAACGTAATTTAATTGTATGCGCGTTTCTACTTCCCTGTATAGGGAGTATTGATATATTAATTTAAATGATAATAATACAAAAATTAAAAAAAAGAAGCTTTTTCAAACAGATCTAATTATAATGCCAATATGTTACGAAGGATCGTCAACCATTGCAATCACTAAAACCATCCAGACAATAAAGTGCTTTTTTTTTCAAAAGTAAAATCGAGCGATTACAACTCTTATACATGATCATCTGGTATATATTAATTTGTCATTTTCGTTATCATAAATAATGTTGTTATTTTTAAGATTGTTACATAGAGGATCTTACAGGAGTACTCATTCATTATTGAATTTATAAAACGAGTTGGTAAAATGATATAATGCGAGTAATATCATTTTTGCTAACAAGTTTAATAAATGCAATAATGAATGAGAACGAATGTTAGATTCTATTTATCACATAACTCACGTATCGATGTAAACCGTGGGCATTGAATCATAGTCATTATCGATTATATTTGACAGCGCATACTAGGCTTATTTGCATACTTATATAACTAATGGTATATCGAAAATATAGAATGGTGTTATTCCATTCCCACACCGTAAGTTATGTGATAAATAATTTATATTGATGCGCAAGTTGTGTCTTATTGCCCATACAAACCAGAACGTTTTTTGATGGAATTTGTTGTAGCTAGCCATTGTAATGACACCTCCCCAGGATGGTCCCAGTGAATAGAAAACCTGGATAGCAGCCTCAAGCCAAACCTGGTTAATTAAAAATAAATAAAAGTATATAAATTGAATTAGGTTGTTATGTCGCAACAACATACACAGAGGTCATTGAGCTCCAAAAGGAAGAAAAAGAACATTTCAAGTTATTTTCCATTCAAATCGAGATAAAACAATTATCTAGTGACCCAAAAACCTTCTCACCTCCTTAAAACTGCAGTTCCAGCAAATTCTGACTTTCATCACCTCTAAGTCGCCTTTTACGATAGTAAGTAAGTAAGTAAATATTTTATTATAGTGACATGTGCATAATATACAATAAAATCATAGTAGGAAATAAGTAGCACCCGACCCAATGGGCCTATAAGTCAACTATAGTTAAGATTGTATTACACATAGGTGGTACCACATTACATTGATCTCCGAGTGACACATGGTGGCAGAAAAATATATCATTATAAAACAAACGTACTAATAACTTGCAAATCAGTAACAAAAAAGGCAAGATCATACGAGTTAAAGAACTTCAAAGTAATTGGCAGCTCTGTAAACGATGTTTTTAACATTAATACGATTACAACGCTGTCGCAACCAACTAAAATTATTGAAAAAAAAAATCTTACCAACGACCTGACGAAATGGTAGAAAGGGAAAATTCCCAAACAACTCTCTTATGCAAATTTAACACTTTTGTTACTGTTTTGTATTGTTTATAAATAAATGTTTATAATATTGTAAGGTGCATCGGGAGATGGCCCTCCTTGACCCCCATGCACCAATGACGGGGAGAATAAATGGATCACCAAATAGGTGGTTGAAAATTAAAAGAAAAAAAGAAAAAAAAGCATATCCCATTACATGTTTACAGTGTTAACATTACATATTATATGTATTGTCGAATACGTATAGGTTATTAGATTTTTAGATTTGTATTGTATTAGAAGAACGCGTGCATACATCCCAATACAAATGTTATAACATTTGTTTTGCATATGCATTTTTAATATAAAAACGAATAATAAGAACAAAACAATAGATTTTAACATTTAATTTTCACCCAAAACGTTTATTTGAATAGACGGTCGTAACATCGTTGGATTTTTTTCACAATGGAACAAAAATGCTAAAATGTTTATATAACATGACAAACTTCCTGTGACACGAACTGCGAATTGTAACAAATTTCTAACGAGATGCGAAGTAGTAGTTCCAGTACTATGATTTTACAACCGTCAACGCGTCAATTCATAACTTTCCATTACAGAGATGTTGAGGTTTTATCTTATTTTCAGTAGGTGATAAAATTTGTGTTATTCGGTTTTTATCTTTAGGTTCTATAGTAAAATAAAAATCTTTATGTATCTGTATGTCTTAATGTCTGGTCACTGATTGGTCAGTTTTTTTGATGATACTCTATCAAAATTACAAATATGGGTGAATATTGACGTTTCCTGCTACATTGAAAGTAAACCGAGCTTGTGAATACGTATGCAATAAACATATTTTAAATGGTGAACTACAAGTAATATATACTCAGTTGCAAAAGAAAGTTTACACTGAGTTTTGTTTAGATTTAATTTTATAAAGTTTTTTTAGAATTAAATTGACAAATTCCAAAATGAATATGCCATGTTTGGTACCAAAGGTTTTATCATTCCATTGCCAATATATGTTGTCATTTGTTTTTCAATAGGTTGAATCATTAATGGGCTGTCACTTGATAAAGCAGATAAAAGTATTTTTTTTAAAGTGATCACTTTCTTTTGCAACCGAGTATAATATTGATATACCTGTGCAGAAAGAAGTTTGGAAAAGTCCGGCATGAGATAAACTCGTAATCCATCGAGGGAACCTTCAAGTGTAAGCCCCTTTATTAGCATGACTGTCATCAATACATAAGGGGCTGTGGCCGTAATGTAGACGACTTTCCCGAGGCTTTTCACACCTTTAATCAGTGCCAGAACAACAAACAGCCAGGCTAAAAACAAACAGAGTACCAAGTGGGGCTGTATGCTGCCAAGGTCTTCAAGACCTAGACCTGATTTTGAACGTCCTATAACGTTGTGCCTAAAAAAAGTTCAAACGATTTTCATTAGAGACAAACTTACATTAGAATATCCAGTAATTTTCTTTTATCAAATGTATAGTTATAGTAATAGTTTTACCTGTGTTTTTTTTTTGTAAAATGTGCGGTAAAAGGGGATTTTACATTAAATGATTTTTGTATATATACTAAAGGAAAAGAAGAAACGCAACAATATAATTTCCGCTATATAATTATATAATGCACTTAATGCCATGTGATACTTCAGAGACCCCGAAGAGTTTCGTAAAAAAAGATTGCAGCTCATTCGAGAAAGAAGAAACCGGTGTTGCGGTAGTCTTCACAGTATACGTTTTAACACGATATTCATAAATGATGAAGTTCCGCTTTGACAATTTGAGCCAATTCAGTACTGTATTTATTGTAAGGAGATTGCAGAATTTTTACATCATAAGTTTGCCCACCTGCTTGAGCCAAGCGTGTATTCTGTCAATAATGAACTTTGACGAAATAATATTTGGTGCGTTATGTGTTGTTTTAGTATATATTTTTTAATGTAAATGTCTAATGTAGCCATGTACCATTCGATTAACAGCAGCATATTGAACATACAAGATAAAGCAGAAAATCCCGAGTTGCCTTTCTTTTTTTTTCCTTTAGTATATATATATATATATATATAAATATTAAATTTGGGTTTACAATGTCCGGCTGCTGACCAGCAATTTCCCCCAAAACACCCCTTTGTCACATAAATGGAATGATCTTAATTCAAAGAAAGAACAGTCTATTACATATATGTAGAGGGTTAATCACTTTCTGAATCATATCTGATCAATATGTCATGTTAAAAGTAGATATAAATGTCGAACAAGAAATGTAGCAACCAAGGACCTCAATCAAAATTAAACTGACTGTACAAACTTACAATTAATTATTGTTGTTTATTTGTTCCTTATTCATTGGAAATCAATCCCAAACTTTACTTGTTAAGTTTTTTCCTGTTGTGTCACAGACACACTTAGTCAGAGTATTAAAATGAGTCTGAAGGCTAAAATAAATGCATTCCTTCTTGTTATATCATATTTTCTGAAAGTTATTTTTTGATTCCAAATCTTGAAGAAAAAACATTTTTAAATACAATATGGAAAATATCCATGTAGCCTTTGAACTTTGGTTCAGTAATATACATTCTATATAATACTATTGCACTAATTTGGTGCGATTTAGCTAAAGCAAATACTAGACGGCCAATTCATACATAAATGCAATAAATATAATTATAACACGACCTACGCAGTCTTTCATATACACAAAGAAGAGACACAACTGTATGTTATTTTACGGTAAAATACGGCTGTTCCATTAATTCCCCGCGTATTTTTCATCCGTTTGAAGCGCCACGTTACATGACGTCACTTTCTAAACCGTTAAGGTCTCAGAACGAAAGTAAATAAACAGCGTATTTAAATAGTAGTCAAGTAACAAACAATTAAGTCATTGCTTACGTCATATAGCTTGCGCTGTATGACGTCAAACGTTCTCAGCTTGTTCAATATGCTATTAATGTTATGTGTATTGATGCATATGATGGGTTTATATCGGGGGTTTGCAAGATTTGGGAGCATGGCAAATTTGTTGTAATTAAAATGTCATTAAAATTACTGTTGAGTTTGTCTTCGTGACGTATATTTACCAAAACATACTGTGCCGCGTAGAACTTTACATACGGGGCGCCCAATGGAGCAGCCTGCAAACATAGCAGCCTGATTACCTTGACCTCCGAGATAATATAGTGCCCCCACAATAACGTAAACAATGGGGTTATTGTCGTGTTAGAATCGAAATAATAAATACGTACCAACATTTTATCGGTTAGTCGTTCGGATGCGAGTAATTAAATAAATCGTGCTAACGCACTCGTGATTTAATTACTACGCACGCGAACTCCTAATTGTATTTTATTCACCGATAAAATACAAGTACGTTTTTATTATTTCTTAATCATAGTATGATTGTTAAAATAAATCCTTTTTTAACTATGAGATACATATAAACAAATTAAAATGATAATCAATTAGTTATAAGCTTAGTCTCGTGAAACTGATATACGTCATGGGATCAATAGAGAGCATTCGTTTCACTACACCATCATGCGTAATTAATATCAGACGATCAGTTTACTACACAACCAATAACAGAAGATCACATCATATTCAAAATAATACATTGCTGATTCTTACTCCCAAAACTCAAATGCAGACGAGCTGTATCCCGACAACATTTGCGTTGATACTGTCCCATTGGACAATGACGTCACATTGTAAGGCAACATTGATCCATTCGCACCTCCAATGCTTGTGTTTGTTGATAGTATGTCGTTAAGTCCTGAAAGAAATAGCCTTTACGACATTAACACGTAGACTCTTTTCAAAAACTGTCCGTGATTTTGTAAGGCGCATATTTTAAAGGATTACATAATAAGAGCTATTACTAGTTATAGCTATAGTTATTGGGAGGGACCAAATGTTTCGTAAGCTACATCTGCTATGGTATTTTCGTTTAATTGCGCATGCGCTGTCTATCTAATTCCTTTTATCTTGTTGAAGCACACATGAGGTCGGTACATTTTCATTTGAGTATAAAACTGATTTTCTAACTTTTATCTACTTGTCTTCTTATTTCTGTTTGTTCTGTCCTAGTGCCCTGTTGTTGTGTGGTGTTTCGCCGTGGTTTGTTCTCCTGATGCCTTGAAGTTGTTCCGTCTTTTTGTATATATAACTTTTGTCAGTCGCGGAATTTAATGTCGATTGCATGTTGCTGTCTCGTTAGGGAGGCAAATCCACTTATTGCCTGTTGCTGTTTTGGTATTGTTGTTTGTTTGTTGTTATGATCATTTCTGTTTTCAGAATATCTGATAATTCTGGACCGTATATCTGGTGCAGAGATTTTAATGCATGTGTTAACTTTATTTGTTCGTTTATTTGCTTGCGAGTTTGCAGCTGAACTCATTAAGATCCGGGAGGCAGTAGGTAATTCGACACCAAGCTTACAGTGTGACCAAATACCTCACATGTATCAGTACACATGTCCCAGTTAGGGCGTTATTGGCACTTGGCCATAAATCCGTGTACACGATTATTGAGTTTAAAGGGAGTACATCAGGCTTTTCATGGGGGTCTAGTTGTCCGACTTAAAATCGACAAATATTAATATGTTCTATTCTACATGGCCAAAACATAATTAATGAGCCAAATAATTATCCCTTATTTGCAGAGAAATTTATTCTGCACAGTAATACGTGCTATCCTAGGTGACACACCGGGGTTAATTTCAGCATTTTGCGTATGATTCCATCCTCACTATATGGTGTATTCAAAGTTTATGGTTCTAACAACATATTTGGATTGATAAACGTGTTTTCTCATGAACTGGAACAATTTTATAATTTTAGATGTTTCTAGAATAATATGTGATGTGCCCCCTTTTAATGTATTTAATTATAACAGTTCACACTTGGCGATAACGTAACTTGCTTGCTTCTTAACATCTTTCCTCAACATTAATTATATTTCTAGTCACCTTGTACGGTAAAAGGTTTTCTCAAATTTACACAAACAGTAAAATGCATATTAACTAATGATGAATAAATGAAGAAATAGATAAATAATTGGAAAAAAAAAAAAATATTAAAAATAAAATAACATAAATAAATAATAATAATAATAATAATAATAATAATAATAATAATAAATCAATAAAAAAAATAAAAAAAATAAATAAATAAAATAAAATAATAATAATAATATAAAATAAAGGAAGTAATAAAAAGAAAGAAAGAAAGAATATATTAATCTGCAAGAGCATGTGATGAGCACTCAGTATACTTTTGGGAAAAGGGCGGGATTATGGAATCCTGGTGCGATTATTTATGCATCTGACCATAGACTTACATACATATATATCCATGCTCTGACGTCGTACATTTGTTTTCAGAGTTGCCATTAGGGTTTGAACGATATTACAGGAGTATCAGTGATTGCTCAGTACGTCAATTAAAATCGTTAGATCAAGTCATCTTTATCGTGTGTCTGGCGGACCATGACTCATTGGGCTAGTACTTTATCAGGGCATGGTATAAATAGTATTCACATGTCGGCTTCCTTTAATTTTCTCACAAATGAATGACCTAGAATTAACACAGCGTAACGGGGGACTGTTATCCAGTCATTGGCGACGTTTATACTCTTGTTATCTGTTAAAAAAAAAAAAAAAAAAAAATCAAAAAAAATCAAAAAAAAATCAATCAATAAATAATAATAATAATAAAAAAAAAAATAATAAAAAAAAAAATAGAAATAAAAAATAAATAAAAAATAAATAAATCAGTTAATTAATTAATAAAATGTAAACTCTGTTACCTGCTTTTGTTCAAAAAAAAAAATTAAAAAAAATAAAAAAAAAATAAAAAAAAATTAAAAAAAAAATTAAAAAAGTAATAACAATAATAATAATAATAATAATAATAATAATAATAATCATAAATGAAAAATAAATAAATAAATAAAAAATATTAAAAACAAGATACGAATAAATCAAGTCAAGTGGTAACTACTATCTATTGTCGGCACATTCATTTTCCTTCCCATTAAACAATATAGTGGCTGACTCATAATTGCAGTATACAGAGTAAAGGCAGTGTATATTTGATATGGGAGATATGGTAAAATGACTCGGCGAGTGTATACACATTGGCTGTCGATTTTTTCTGCAGAGGCAGTTAGTATTTCAGAATAACAAATTTCAGGTTAGGCGGCCTACACTGTATTGCCTTTGTATAGGTAAACATCATTATACCATGTACCTTGATGTAGGCCTTGTATATGTGACGAAGACGAAGAAGAAATAAGATACGTATTTAAATAGATAATCAAAGCAGTAATATTTAATAAATACAGACTGGCTTCTAGCTTGAGCTGTCATAAACTTAAGATTGTAGGGAATGAAATAAAATAAAATAAATACATAAACACACAGTACATAATAATAACCATTTAAAAAATAATTAAAACAAAATAAATAAAAACACTTATCCATCACCGAATACGATAAACAATCAATAAATAATTAAAGTTCCATAGACGTACAATGAATGGACACACAATAATAATAACCATAATAATAATAAAATAAATATTTTTAATTAATAATAATAATACGGTTACTACTTATAGCGTTAATAATAATAACAATATCAGTAATAATAATAGTTCTACTCATGATTATCATAAAAATAATACCATAATTAAAGGGAGGTTTAAATTACTTTCAATAATACCCAATATGTAAGAAACTCGTTACTGATTGTTCGGCGCCCCTTGAGGGCGCCGGACATACTGTGGTAGTACTTTGACCTTAGGCATGGGGAATCAAAAGGACTGATAGTTGAGTATGTTTGGATTGTAATTAAAAATGTTTAAATGGCATTTAAAGCATGCTATAAAACGCACCAGAATAAGATATAAAACACAAGAGATAAAACTGCTTAGCGATTTCTTGAATTTCTGTAAGAAATGATGCACCAATAATTCAAAAATTATACAAAATCATTTCATTAAAACGATGTCTCCCGCGTGCTTATCTCCCTTATAAAATCAAATGGTTAAATGCGTAATACGAATTTTAGAAAAATTTAACGAAATTTATCGATCGTAATATCTGCGTTTCAAATGTTTTCACATTGTTCTCGTTTTTAAATCGTTTTGATTAATTATTATTGGCAAATTACATTAAATGTTGCTAAGAAATGAGAAAATACGATGATATATCGGAAGTTTTGGCATTTAAATTTCGTTTACGTGAAATCGCTAATTTTGTAATGCTTCATTTTGACTGTCAAATGCAGACAAATGTATTGAAAACGAAAGTAGATTTATGAGCGCAGACTCGGAATCAAAAATATTCAAAATTATGCGACTTCCAGTCGAAATGGTGTTATGAAAAGGGTGTAATAGATTTGTTTGAACCCATCCCCCTTTACTTTTGAAAATCCCCCCACATTTTTAGAGGAAGGGGGGAAAATCCCCCCTGCTTTTTAGATCCTAGATTGGACACTGCATTTTATATTGTTTTCTAAGCTGAACTGGCTTGTGCAAGATCAGCTTTACCATAGGCTGTCATCCATCTGTCTTCTTCTCAGTAACCAACACTGAAATTTTCATGAAACATTATGTTAAGCATCTTAGCATTGACCTTTCAAGTTTGTTCAAATTGGGTGGATCATGTCATTTACTACGTTATAAAATTAACTTATGTATAACCTTAAAGAAACAAACAGTCTGATATAAATGAAACTTCATGTGTAGCATCCTGGTATTAATCAACTTCTCTCCAGTTTATTTAATCAGGTTGTTCAGGTCATTAACTATATCACTAAGTTCAACTTCTGGTAAAACCTTTAATGTGCCAAAAATCTACATTGCACATTTACAATTTTTTCAGCCAGATCAGCGAAATCATACTCTCTATGGACTCTCGTCTTAACTTAAATGCATAAATGTACACACTCCTTCCAAATTATTCTATAATACATCATAGACTTTCACTTTGTTTATTTTATGTTAATTTCATTTTCATTAAAGTGTCATTAACACCAACAACATATGCTTACATGCCTTAAAAGATCTCTGCTTCAATTCCATTTTATCTGATTAATTATTTTGTTGGACATGTTATGTAAATATTTAGTTTCATTTTATTACAACTTTAGTCTTGCGTTATTAAAATGTTGTGCTTTAATTCATGAATGTTGTATTTTCTTTTTAAAATTTCAATAATCTCAGTTAAATTTTTACCTGTCCATGTGCTTGAATACCCATTTTATTAAATTGTTTTCTTCCTGTGCCAATTTTTTTTATAAAACTGTATATTTTTGTGTGTTTTTTTTGAGTTTTTTTTACGGGTATAAATAAAAATATCATGATCATATTCACAAGTGCTATTAAATAGCAGATTCATTTCAAATTACAATCAGTATTAACAAACCATTATTCATTAAAAAATAAAACTTACATGTCTTAAAAGTTACATTTTATATGATTTATTATTTTGTTAGATATGTTATGTAAATATTTAGTTGCATTTTATTTCATCTTTAGTTTCAAATGTTGTGCTTACTTTTATTCATGAATGTTGTATTTTTTTTCCTAAATTTCAATAATATCAGTTAAATTTTTACCTGTCCATGTGCTTGAATACCCATTTTATTATATTGTTTTCTTTCTGTGCCAAATTCTTTTTAAACTTTACAATACTGTATGTTCCTTTTTGGCTTGTGTTTTTTTTCGCGGGTATAATAAAAAAAAAAACATAATCGTATTCACAAATGTCATTAAATAGCGGATTCATTTCAAATTTGAATAAGTATTAGAAAACTGTTATTAATTTTACAAGTCAAATCTTTATTTAATCTTTTCCTACTTATATGTAAATATTCATTTCCATTTATTATATCTTTAATTTTAATTGTTATTACAATACACTTATTAATGTGAAAAAGTCGGCATTACCACTGTTAGTAGCGCACTAGGCTTTGAATCCCGAGGTCAGTTGGATCCTCAGACAGACCCATGTTGTCTTTAAACATGACACTATTTCTATAGCGTACACCCTTTATAATGATTGACATGCAACATTGTGTCTTATTGTCCCTCGTCTCCAGCCACTAATTCAAATGAGTAGATTATCAGTTACCTGTATAGATGGTTCATGTGATACAGTACTAGGTTTAATAACAAAACAAAAACAATTAGTCTAAAATTGATCGTCTGTTGGCCCTTCATGGCATAAAAACGACGTTAAAAATTCAAACAGATATGTGAAGTGCATTGTCCATTAATTCTTGGCTTACTTAGCTTTCTCTCCAAATGTTTCAACAACGACTTTGTAATCACTCGGCATTCATCACCTTATCTTTCCATAAACTATTTATTTAAACCTAATGCAGTCAATTCATTTAACACATTTTAAGGAAAGTCCTGCAACGAAACCGTTTGGAAAATTGTCTGAATGACCTAGTTAATTCAAAATACATTTAACCAAGTCAACATAGCAACGTTTGTTAATATTATGTCCATGACCACTAAATATACCAAGGTTTAGTACTGATGATAAGATAGTTAAAATAACTGATAAACACGTGTACTGTTATTTAATAACGTATGTTTTAATTCTTCAAAATGTTGGCGCCGAATTGATGCTTTGCATCAAGTTTTTCTTGTTACACTTGTATTCTGTTTCATGTACCGAGCTTGTCAAGCGTGTGCTATCTGGGCAGGAAAGTGATGGGCCAGTGTAAGAACAGGCTATACGTAGGTGTTGCTCGATGTCCGGACCTTACTGCCGTTCACAATCATCAGCTGATGTACTGGTTAGCGGCGCCGACAAAGAATCATCTCCGGTAATGTAGTGGAAAGCAAGCGCGAGCATGTGTTTCACAGGGCCCGCATGACTTCTTCCAATCTAATTATTGACTGGACGGCCTGCATTGTAACCAGGGTTCTCATGTTTGGCCAATCCGAAAAAACTCTCAGTAATATCGATGTTCAAGATTTGTATCCTACCCTTTTACGATGTTATCGTATTAAACGAGGAGTTTAGGACTGGTCCCATCTCAGTAATAGGTGCAAGCATGGGTTTATCTGGAACACAATATTCAATCAGCTGATGTTCATATTAAGCCACTTTCACTAATGTTTTTCCCGATTGCCCTGGTTAAGAATTTGAAATGCGATTTGAGTTTGATATCTCATCTTTGAAACGCTTGTTTTATGGACGAATGAATTTAAATTTGAGGGATAACCCTGATAACACAGTTGTTGTTGTTGACTTTAAGTATGTGGGCCATGTTCCACTAACATATTTGGTCATAATTATAGAGTTCCTTTTTCGGATGGGAAGTCTGACCCGTACTGTATGGTTGATTCCGTTTCACGATACCGACTAGTCTTTTAGAATGGGGGCGGCATTAATCTCCAATGTCTACATCTAAGCGGTCATAATGCGTTATTCAGTATTGACACTCATTTACGAGTTTACTATCACTCAGTACACTGGTATACAATTGTTTTTCTTCTATATCATAATGGAGGATATACTTGCCAGAGACACCTGGTAATTTACCTAATTATTTATCAAAGCGCAACTTTTAATACTCTATTGACCTGTATACTTATATGTCACTTAATTTAATTATTCACAGGATCTTATTTAGGTTGTTACCGAAAGAGTATTTTACCTTGGTCAGCGTGTCGTGTGGTGAGCGGTGACCACCCCCTTTACGACCTTGAGCAGGTTAGAGGCTCCTAGCCACCACCCCCGCCCCATCCCCGCCCCGTTTACGACATTGAGCTGGTTTAGCGGCTCCTAGCCGACATAGGAGTTTGAACCTAGAGTCCGCTGTACAGTTTTGATTGCACAGCTATGGTGCTATATACTAGGATTCAAAGTCAGGGGATGATTGAAGTCAGTCCAACACACTCTAATTTTGGTTCATTTAACTCAGTTTTGCAGTTTGTTGTGCACAGTCCGACTAGCACTTGCAAAGTTGTTGCACTTCATTACCAGCGATATACCAGTTGTTACTTAATGGTGCCGGTACAATCGATGTTCCTTTGCAAGTTATATAAAGCGCATTCGTTTTGAATTATGGGAGGGCGCGGCTCACGTTATGATATAATAATATATATTAATAGATATTTTTAACAATATACAGTACTGTATGCGAGTTACATATTCATACAATGATATATCCTCTTTTCTTCGGCAGTGAGGATTCGCTTTTGCCAAAATAATTTTCTTTTGGCGGTGGCAGTATCAAAATTTCTTTTGATTGCTGCTCTGTGGCATTATCAAAATTCATTTTGATCGCTGCCATATGGCCGTCAGCGAATCCTTCAATTCAGTGAAATCAAATTTAATGACAATTAGCAATGTTATAATTAGTAAATTTCAATGTAATACTGACCACTGTTTCCCAGGGTCGGGATTACAGCATGAAAACTAAAGCCTGTTGGGGCTTATTGATGGTGCATCATGCCTAGTTCGGTCGTGCACATTATTGTAAACATTACAAAAGAAATAACGTTCAAGTGATTAAATGAAGAAACATTTTACATTAGCATTAGAGTTTTGAATAAACAATTTATTAAAGCCCTTTGAGGCTTCACTAAGGGTATACGGCCGTTGGGCCATGCCCGCTTTTGTTTGAGCCATTTGGGGCTTCATCTCTTGTTTAAGCCTATTGAGGCTTCTTAAAGGGTATCAGGCTTATGGGCCATGCCCTCTTTTGTTTTACATGTTTAGGGCTGCCATTTAATATGTATGTGTTGCCGGCAGCCCGCTATTTGGAGCCGCGCCCAATATTTGCCATACAATTTAATAAATGATAATATTTTCTTATGTGTTTGTCCGTTGGTGCCTTCCCAAAAATGCAAAATATCCTAGCATTATGGTAATATAGCGTTATATAATAACACATGGCGTATCTTTTTATCATTCAAAATAAATATTTAAAATGAAGAATATCATATAGAAAACCACGTCCCCCAAACGCAATAGCATCGTAAGATCGCCGAGTACAAAAAACTAAATCAAACCAACAAGATACATAAATCAATAAACAAGACAATAGTCTACATAATAAGTGGTAAAGTTAAAATGGCAGAAAGCAATAAGGCTAGCGTAAAATGTTGTGTGCGCTCACACTCTTTCGAATTAAATTCCGCTTGCCTTGAACTCTTCAACTCGATGACTGTTCATTCGTTTTTAAAAACTGTTGTGCGTCTGTCCGATATATTAAATAATTAGCATTTTTGTTTTAACCCGCTAAGCTAAAATAGCCTTTGCGTCCATTGTAAACCCAGATCAGCCTGCGAGTGATTAGGGTTTAAAATTTCCGGCTTCTGATCAGTAATTTCCCTAAAAACAACTTTGTCACATTAATGAAATGGTCTTAATTCAAAGAAAGAACAGTCCATTATTTATATGTGGCGGGATAAGGGTTAAATGTGATCAAATAAATGACATGGGTAGATCTGAAACTGCACATATCATTAGTTTTGGCAATAGCGTTACAGTGCAAACATTTAATTCGTCTACATTTACTTTTTTTGTGTCTGTATTTTTCGGATATACTGTGATGGATCAAATAGTTTCGGTATGCTGCCACAGTGATGTGGAAGGAACTCATTTCCTGAGGAATTAAACAAGTCTAAAATGTTAACCAGTTTAAAAAGCAACTTTTGCTTTGAAATGGAAATAATTGTAGATGTGACCCCACCCCCCCCCCCCACACACACACACCACCACCCCACCCCAACCCACCCACCCACACACACACACAACCCTGGGACAGCAACTGCTCTACCTTAAAATTTGTCTTGTAGTTGCTTGAACGTAAGTATTTCAGAAATACAAGTACAGTAGATTATGGGTGATTGACCTCGATTGACCTCACATAAATAATAAAAGAAACAACGTACCTTTACAAGATGGCGTATTCCATTCATTGTCGCACGTCGTCCAAGGCAGTACCGGGGAAAACGAGTAAAAGAGAAAATAGAACACCCAGGCGAGTATCATAGTAACGTACCATGTTACAGTCAGGGACAGGATGACCTGACCAAGCCCTATACCTGGATATAAAATAAAAACGAATTATAAGGGGAAACTCTTACCCTATTGTCATCCCAATAAAATGTGACAATGTACATGAAGATATCTCCACCAGGCTATATCCTCTTATAAACTAGGCAACATTAATAGCCAACTGAATTGGGTTTTAAGGCGCATCAACACCTGAAAGGTTATATGGCGCCTAACAGGAATGAACATGCCAGGCTCACCCTCCATGTACAGATAAAATATGGAGAATGGGCCTAGAACCTTATCACCTGCAGAACTTTGGAGTTGCTGCAAATTCTATTGTAGACACTCCATTTACGTTGGAGCCACGTTATGTTTTTCCGCCACTGCTCTAGTGATCTGAGAGAGATGGCACCTGAAACAATGCAGGGGTCATGATGAAGACCCTTTAATGAGCCAATATAAGTATAACACAACAAATGGTCATGTTTTATGCATATAAAACAAACGAAAGCAAAGAAAGCCACAAACCAAGTACTCAATGACTCGGCAGAAGAAATAGCAACAAGTGAAAAAAACAACATTAAGGGCAAGACAAGACAAGAAGACTATCATCGCACAATCAATGAGGAAAGCATAGTGGCGACCTATAAATGGGTGCAGTGCTTTGCAAACTGATAGGATCATTCTCTTTTTACAAGTTTAATAAAGATGAAAGTGATCATGATCAAGGATCTTACGAAGTTTTCTTTTTACATCAGGGCAGCATAAAAGTAAGGCTGTGATAGTCCTTGTGCCAGAAGAGTTCTTAAATTACTTTTATATTTTAAAGGTAGATCAGGGTTACGATAATAACATTTTAAAAAGATTTTTCAAAATGTATGGCAACGATAGCCCTTATGGTGTACTTTTTGTTTTAGTTCTACAAACGTTTCGAATATTAAAAAGAGTTTGAAAGAGGAAATTTGGGTTAATATAAAAAAAAAAAAGTTCAGTCTCGGTTTGAGACTGTTCATCAACGGTAGTACAAATTGCTTGCTACCGCTCAAGCCCTTTAGTCCTGGGCTGAGCAGAGCCCAATATTAAAAATGTCAATAGTACAAACATGTGTTAGCCATCCTGAAGACGGTGTTGCATATGACGGTCATACGGTCATACCATATTCCATGGCCAGCGACTTATAGCCCTAGTTCCTAAAAAAAAAAACTTTGCTTAGGACTTCCTCGCCTCTCATCGATGCTACGGGTAGGTTTTACTGCCTACAGCCCGTTCCAAGTCGGTAATCCTGTCTTTATCACTCTTTAGAGAGAGAGAGAGATTGGGAGGGTTTGGGTTGGGGGTGGGGAGGGAGGGAGTAGGAGCACATGAGTATAAATAAATAAATAAATAAATAAATAAATAAATAAATAAATAAATAAATAAATAAATAAATAAATAAATAAATAAACAAATAAATAAATAAATAAATAAATAAATACATCAAAGATAGACCTAAAACAAACACATTCATAACTAAATACATATTTACAAATAATTCATTAAATAAACAAACAAATAAATGCATGATATTCTGTATTCATACAATCCATGTCATCAGTCACCAATCCATAGCTCTGATTTGCGTACTTATTAATGTTCTAAATTATGATTGATCATGCCATACTACACTTACGTCCATTAAGATCCCCGTAAATAAACACCTTAATCACTTCTCACCCGCCTAATTAAACACATTGATCCGTTTCTGCTTTATCAACAATGTTTCCGTTAAATATTTTTGCTCTTGCTTCTAGCCCTCGACTTTTTCTATATATATATTGTTTTTATGTTGCCTCTTGTTTTCTTCTCCACAGTGTTTTATAAATTGGTGAAATTGTACAAATCGTGTTATTGTGTTTAAATTATGTAAATGTGTGTTTATATGATGAAAAACTGTGTAAAATGTTAAGTCAATACAATTTCTTCTTCTTCCCTTTTTTTTTCATATGCATACAATGAAAACTAATTACATAAACCCCTCATTGTAAACTAATTACATAAACACTTTCATTGTAAACTAATTATATAAACACTCTCATTGTAAACTCATTACATAAACACTCTCATTGTAAACTAATTACATAAACACTCTCATTGTAAACTAATTACATAAACCCCTCATTATAAACTAATTATATAAACACTCTCATTGTAATCTAATTACATAAACACACTCATTGTAAACTAATTACATAAACACTCTCATTGTAAACTAATTATATAAACACTCTCATTGTAAACTAATTACATAAACCCCTCATTGTAAACTAATCATATAAACACTCTCATTGTAAACTAATCATATAAACACTCTCATTGTAAACTAATTACATAAACCCCTCATTGTAAACTAATTACATATAAACACTCTCATTGTAAACTAATTATATAAACACTCTCATTGTAAACTAATTATATAAACACCCTCATTGTAAACTAATTACATAAACACTCTCATTGTAAACTAATTATATAAACCCCTCATTGTAAACTAATTACATATACCCCTCATTGTAAACTAATTATATAAACCCCTCATTGTAAACTAATTACATAAACCCCTCATTGTAAACTAATTATATAAACACCCTCATTGTAAACTAATTATATAAACCCCTCATTGTAAATTACTATTTAACATACCTTTCAGTAAAGGGCAGAACTCGAATGCAAAGGCGGGACTTTTACCGGTGAACTGACCGAGGCACACTTCCAAGTAGTATAGAGGTCCACCCGATGTGATCAAAAAGAAGAAATAGGGAATTAAAAAGGCTCCCCCGCCATTACGACTGAAATAAATCAAAATTTATTGTTTAATAATTTAAACATAACAAGAAAATTATAACGCATGTACAACGCATGCGTTATATGGAGACGATTTTTAATAATGGGTTAGTTTGTGGAGGCTTTGTTCAAGTCACATACCTGTAGTCGTCGATATGGAGATGACGGGAAGGTCTCATCTCGTTGGTAAAGTGAAGAATTAAAATATACTGTATGAATACAGATAAGTTTTTATTTGGTTTAGGTAGACATTATTGTACATGTTAAAGGAAACATATTCAAGTATTTTCAATTAAACGATTTACACCTGAGCTATTACAAGTACTTTCAGTGACCATGCTACAATATAATATAAAAAGTCATATTTACGTAAATATTACAAGTGATTATCATACATGTCATATGGGCCTTATTTAGTTGTATTCAGGCTCAAAACCGCTTCGGAGTTGCCGTTAATGCAATCAACTTTGCATTTTAAATGAATTAAAAGTGATCTTATAGAAAATATTTAATTTCTTTACTTCTTTACTTCATTATAATACTCAAATATAAATGGATGCCGAAGCGTCTAGAGTAAAAATTAAAATAGATGCCGAAATGGTTTGATGCCGAAACGTCTAGGTGCCGATTCGTCTAGGTGTCGAAATGGTTTGTTGCCGAAACGTCCTAAATCGATCTTGATCACACAGACGCAAAAACTTGAGAATTGTCTGCATTTATTAATAAGCATTTTTCATGTACTGATCATTGGGACTCAATCGTGAACGCTCGGCCAATCCCGTCATTTCTCGGGATCCCGCCTCGTGTGTATCACGGCGCTTCGGTATGTTCAAAATATTCACATTCTGTTAGCCGGAAAGCAACGGCACAGAAAATAGTGCACTGTTGCTAAGCTGTTGCTACATAAACATTATGGCCGCTTGCCACACGTGTTGATGTATGATTTGCGCATGTTTGTTTTTTACAACACAGATGAAAGTTTTATCACTGCTTTCACTTAAATCAACCATAGATGGGGCAATCGGCTAAATGACATTGCAAAATGTTGAAGATAACTTTGATTTTGAATGCAAATTCTTTTTGGCGGGAATCTGACGCGCGTCACGCTAGTATGACGTAACCAATATGGAAACCTGCTTATTACATTCGAGTCATGCTGCGAAGCAGTGTACGAGATGTTGCGAATGCATTGGGACTCTGCTTTAATTAGACTAATATACTACATACGTAATAGTTTTCGTCTAGAAAATTAAATTAGTATACATATGTATCATTTGCTTGCTGTAGGTAAATACAATGATATCTGCGACCTGTGGAAATTATATAGGTCAGCCTGCGAGTAATTTGGAAGCTGACCAAGGTTTACACTATTGTTTGTGTATTAGTAATTTATAAAAGCACACTCTTTGTTGCATAAATGCAATGTTAAATTCATGGTAATAACTATATAAGTAATACATGATGGTTTCATTGAGTTGGTTAATTTAAACAACGAGATGGGCTTAGCCCATCCAGGTGTTTAAATCAACCAACTCAATATAAACCATACTCTCATTTGTTTTGCAGCATGGTCGCTGAAATTCCTTTTGTATTTCCAAAGGTGTAAATCGCTTAATTGAAAATTACACATGTCAGATTAAATGGTGTACTCTAACTACCATTTACTGGAAGAAGTTAGAGTATGGCAAACAGCTGAAATAGACATGCTACAAAACAAATAGAGTATGGTCTCATCTTGTTGGTCTTGTTGATGTTTAAATCAACCAACTCGATGAGACCATACTCTATCTATTACTTGTAGCATGTCCATTTCAGTTCCCTGCCATACTCTAACTTCCTATAACTGGTAGTTGTATTACACCATTTATTCTGACAGGTGTTATTTTCAATTAAACGATTTACACCTGTGCTATTACAAAGAGAATGTTCAGTGACCATGCTACAAAATGTCTATAGAAAGAAAAAAAACATTCATTTTTCCGAAGCCTCCATTTGTAACATAAATGGAAAGGTCAAAATTCATACCACAATTCCAATATTGGACTTGTGTAGCCCATTATAGAAATACGGTACGGTAATGTTTAATCTTAATGTAAATCAGTCAAGCATACATGTATCTACAAGATGGGGTCGTATGTATTACCTGCATATAATCGGAAATCTCCATACACTTCCAATTCCGACGGTATAGCCCATCATGGCGAGAAAAAAATCTACTTTATTTGCAAACACACCCCTCGCCTCGTCTGAATCATCGTCAGCCGGCCTTGAGGGAACGTATGTATTTTCAATGTGAAATTCGTTGTTACCGTTTGCTTTTTCATGATCGTCTTTATGGCCTTCGCTTGTCAAACATTTCAATTGTTCGGCTCCTTTCATTCTGAATAAAAACAAATCAAATGTACATGTAGTCAAATAACAAACACGTTATGAATGTAGTATGATTATGTTGGGTCAGTATATAAACATGCAGTTAATAACAAACACGTTATGAATGTAGTATGATTATGTTTGGTCAGTATACAGGCCATGTTTAACATAATTATTTGCATTACACTACGGGTTGAACTATTGCAGGGTATATATCTACGACAGACCAAACATTATTGTTTCTTATGGAGTGTTGCTGTTTTCTATGTATGGGTTATAGATTTCAAATAGGTATATGTATAATACATTTCCGATATGTTATAAATTGGTATGGCAGTTTATATAAAGTTATAATATTAATTGACAATATACCGAACAAATAAGTTTAGTACTACTTTTTGCCCATCTAGCTAAAAGCCATTGACATTCGCAACATCTCGTACACAGCTTCGTAGAATTACTCGAATGTATATCGAAGGTCACCATATTGGTTACGTCATACTATCGTGACGCGCCTCACACTCCCACCAAAACGAATTTGCATTTAAAATCGAAGTTATCTTCAACATTTTGCAATGTCATTTAGCCGATTGCTCCATTTATATGAAAACAGTGATAAAACCTTCATCTGTATTGTAAATAACAAACATGAAACGCAAATCATACATCAACACGAGTAGCTAACAGCCATATTGTTTATATAGCAACAGTGCACTATTTTCTATGCCGTTGCCTTTTGGCTAACAAAATGTGAAGATTTTTAAGCGTCAATATACACACGATCCCGAAGAATTACGGGATTGGCCGAGTATTCACGATGGAGCCATTGAATGATATTTTATAATGTTAAGTATTGAAAATGTTGGCGTGAGTTAAAGTGTTCTTCTTTTTCAAATTTTACTTGTAATCCAAGGTTACTAGTATAGTATCATATAGTTAAAACGGCATCATAGTTTTTCATATACAAATATACGCATATTTTCAACAACATTGTACAACTTTATAAAGTAAATGTGTTGGATTTAAAGTGTTAAAAATCGCCAACAAAATTTGATAATTGATGGGATACACCCAATTATAAATTATAACTAACCGGAAGCGGGGAATAAAATGGGACATAAACTATTTTTTTCTGCACTGAATCACTATGGAAATAGCATCCATTCTCATGTTTGTCACCAATAAAGGACAACAAATTACTATATATTCCATATTTTGTTAAAATTACATGGATGCTGTTCACTCAGATTTTTTTTTGTTGGGTTCAAATTTACAAAAAAAATCAATGTGGACACTATATCATCAGACTGACAGACATTTGATAATGGTGAGATCCTGACTGGTCACTGTTTGCATTTCTTGCACTTCATTTGCAACATTATATGCTATTTTAACTTGACAGAAATAAGGGACCGTGCTTTTCAGATCGTTTTTTCAGACACACAAAGATAAATTTTGATTTGAGATAGTCCTCTTTTTGACAAGTTTAGCATAATTGCTGACTTTGCATCTCTTTTGAAGTAGAAAAAGCTTAAATTTACAAATTTACTAACCGTTTATTCTGCCTTTTAATTTGTTTTGTTTTACTTTTTAATACATTCATTCCTTGCAAATTGCTTATAAACATTTAATTTTGATTTTTTTCCAAACAAATAAATATGACAAGAGTTCAAATATACCAGATTGAGTATGTTCGCAAAAGAAATAATGGCAGTATCTTGTATTTATGTATACATGAGCATCTTTGTGTTTTACTTATATTGCCTACTAATGCTGCCTTGTTGGTTAGAGAATAGTTCATGGCGGGGATTTCTTTATTTACACTGTCCCATTTTATTGGGATGCCAGTAGGGTAAGTGTGAGGTTGGTGCACCCTAGAACCTGGTTTAAACCCCCAGCAGCCTTTTTTTTACCACTGATCGTTCCAAGGCGGTAGCCCTATTGTCAACTCTTTTGTGTTTGTGATGTCTAATTTGGTATTTTGTTCATCTTTAAAGTTATTCTTTGTTTCTGTGTGTGTATGCGGTTGACTGTCGTCCTTGAATGCTACTTTTCCTGTTCGATTTTTATATCCATATTTGTTAAATAAATGAGTAATATCAAACAGTATGCAGGTATGTATGCCAGAACTTCATATCCACTTAGGGCATGCTGGGAACTGTAAACTAACCTCTCAGAGAGCTATTTATATTGTTACGCTACCCTTCAGAGCAGTACAAAATGATGTTTTTTCATTGTTTAATAAAAAAGTGATTTGAAATAGTTAACTTTTGTACATAGGCAATATGACTTTTGTACATAGGAATGCAAACAATTGTTTTTGTTGTACTTTGAAATAATTACTGAAATTATGAAAGTTATCAAGCTGAAAAAAATGTTGTTATTTTAATTATTAAATGCAATTACTACACAATGAATGCGTCAATATTGTTTATTTTGAAACCTCGCCAAAGTTTTAATGATATAATCCTTCAAATGAAAATCGATACAAATTAGAAATCATTTTTTAAAATGACTGGACATGATGGAACTGCTTTTTTTATTAAGTAAAGAAGGGCCTTAATTTTCATAAAATTAAAGCAAAGATTTATGTAACGTGGCTCTTTGTTGTGGTCTTATAATGAATAATGCATGCTTGAAGTTTCAATCCATTATGTAGATTGCGAGATCCAAGGTTATATACAAACTTTAACCAGGTTTTTCCTAAGTATTTAAAAGGCCATTATTTTGTTAAAATAAAAGCAAAAGTTATAGAACATGGCTCTGTGGTGTTGTCTTATGATGCAGAATGCATGTGTGAAGTTTCAATCCATTACCTAAAGTAGCTTGTGGCCAGATGCAAGATTATATAATAACTTAACCAAGCTTAGTTTCATTATGCTCCGTAAAAAATCCCGGACGTAAAAATCCCGGAAATATTACCGCGTGCTACACTTCAGTAGACTGATCAACGAAAACGTCATTTCAGCAAGAAAAAAGGTAAGCTTTGAACATTTCAAAATACGTGTTTATACTATTCAAGTTTTTTAGGCGAGTTCACTAGGCATTGAAGTTGTAACGCATGCTTATCGTCATCTACATGATTCACAATCTGTTAACCATAGACAAATACAATACCCGTATAAGTATAATGAATAAGGCACATTTGCCTGTTTATTGGCTGGTGCAATATACCATAAACTGATTGAGAGTAACGCGCAATCACATAGTTTAACGATTTTTAAAGCGTTTCGCATTAAAATATCGACCCAGCAGCTGTCGTGCCAAGTCGAAGTAAGATTTTTACAGTTTTGTTGGTATATTTTTCGAACAACTTCAAAAACTACACAAAATTGCAAAATCACATCCCTAACCAGTCTGTAAAATGATGGGACATGCCGGGAAAGGACCATTTGATGAACCTTTGTTTCGAAGATCTACTTATAATAACAAAACAAGTCTTTTTATGAATACAATTTTGAAAAATGCATAATTTCTCTTTACAACTCGTCAGGAAAAACGCAGCCGTATAAGCGTTTATTTATCCTCGCTCTATTGCACTAAGCATTTTAGCGAGCAGACCTCGGTTTTAAAGTCTCATCCGAAAGACTGGTAAGGTAGGAAATACTTTTTGAAACATTTCGATAATTAACCCAAATTCGGTCCTGGCTGGGATTGAACGCGCGATCCCTGGGTTACTAAGCCGCAGTGCTAACCATTACACCACGGCGCTACCTTAGTACGCTGTTAAAACTGACATCGGACGTAACACGGAGACAATAACCTAGCCAGTCCTTATAGTTGTGCATGTAAGGTTCTTGGTGGACCACTAAACACCGACATTGACGAGGTCAGGTACCTTTGTTGTTGTCACCTCGCATCAAGGTTTGCGAGCATTTGAACATATTACTCAAACGACGTAGCAAGTGTATTTCATTCGAGATACAATACTTGTGTTAAAACGTGCCAAAATGGACATATACCACTGGTATAAATTCTACTTCTGTAAAAAGCTTATACAAAATGTAATACGATTATTATATTTTTGTGTTACTTTAATTTTTTCTGTGTTCCTCTTAACACAAACTCTCTCGCTATCTAACGTTTCTTTAGTCGTTTATTTCACAACTCCCATTGCCCTGTATATGTATATATGTTAAACTATACCATTTGTATTCATCGGTGATTTCAGAATTACATGTAATACTTAAAAATCTCCGTTACGGAGGAAATAAAGAGACTGAATTGAATTGAATTGAATTGACCACTTTGTTACCTATATGAGCATTGGAAAAACCCTCGTTACACATGTTCAAATCTTTTCTTCGTTTATCATTCGATTTTGATAATTTCTTCAACCGTTTCCACGTTTTTTAAAACTTCCAATAATGAAGATTGTTAGGCTACATGCATTCATCGCCTTAATTAGTTATTGCCCGAAAATAGTTCACTTACCTCAAATAATACTATCTCTTGCATGTATGACAAACTGTTATCAAAATCCAAAATCAGGCCGTAATATGTATGGTATATCTAAATGACTGGCCTTGTTTTCAGTCGGATTCATAATTTAAAGCTACACAGTCCCTATTTTAACTGGTAATAACGCAGGAATATGAATGAGTCACGTGTGAAGTAGTTTCAAATCGACGAATACTCCAAAAGTCGGTATATAAGCAGAAATCGATGCGTAAAATTTCACATTTTTATTTAGCCTCAGTGCTGTAACATTGATAAATATACGGCTTCAGAATATGTGATAAAACAAAATAGTTGCCCGGAACGGGATTTGAACCACAGCCTTGCATTTGTAAGTTTTGAAGAATGTACACTGAACCACTAGACCACGGCTATTTATTGGTATGGTGTATCATTTTTAACACTACATAGGCATTACGTAATAACAAGCGTGTGCACACAAACTCATCAAGCGCTAGTAACAAGTCGAGATCTGGTAGTTTTGAGGTGGTCTTAGTTTCATATTGATAACATACAGTAATACACCAGGCAATGCTAATTTACACGTGCGACAAGATGGACTACATATGTATTGATCCATTTTGAGTTGCGTTCAAATATGTTAATTTATTTTGCCTCATAATAAATGGTAGTTAGTATACTATTTTCTCAAGTAGCGTTATAGTTCAGTGGAAAGAGCACCGGACTTGAAATCAGAAGATCGTGTGTTCGAGTCCCGGAAGAGGCTAACTGTCTTTCTTCTGTAAAAACTACTGTTACCTGTGTATAGGTACGATGTGCACTGGTCGATGTATATACAGTAATGTTTGCTCGCTTAAATACCCGATTTCGACATGAGCTGGTGAACATGAAGATACAAATAAGGACACGCCTACAAAGAAGAAATCGATTGATATAGCTGTCTCAGAATGTATTTAAACAAGAGGCCCAAGAGGGCTTGTGGAATCTCTACTGGCTAAACATCTCTTATATTAAGGGTTGTCGACATAAAATTCCCATCAGTACCTCTTTTAAACATTGCAAAAACAACAAGGCTAGGATGGCCTTAGATCGCTCACCTGGTAATCATGGGCCATAACTCTGCTGAGTATAGTCTGGCATGGGTATTTATTTTTAATTTGTCCCACTTTCTTCTAAGAATGAAATTTCATAAAAATGGGTGGGGGTGTTTATATTAACATTCTAAACAAATATGGTAAAGATCAGATAACAAATTAAATAGCTACAGATTTAACAAAGGAAAATACAGTATAGCATTTTTCAACAAATCAAGGGTCGTAACTCTGTCATAACTAACAATATCTAGCTGGTTTTCGAACTTGTTCAAGATTTCATTGATATACCGTGCTTTGCACAACTACACATTATACTGAGGCTTCCTGCCAAATTTCGTAGAAATCCAACAAGACGTTTAGGAGGAGTAGCGCCGACAAGAAATTTAAAGTAAAAGTGTCAAAGGGCCATAATTCCGTCAAAAATCAGCGACCTAGAACAAAGTGCGATATGCACAACTTGACATCTTATTGATGCTTCCTGTCTAATTTCGTCGAAATCCAACAAGGCGTTTAGGAGGAGTAGCGACGACAAGAAATTTAAAGTAAAAATGTCAAGGGGCCGTAACTTCATCAAAAATCAACGGACCGGAAAAAAACGCAATAGGCACAAGAAATCATAGGAATACCTCCTGCTAAGTTTCGTCAAATCCAACACGGGGTGAAAATAAGGTAATTAAAACAACAAAAAATAAAAGAAAGAAAAAATGTTAAAATCAAAACAAAAAATAGAAATATTCAAAAAAAATAAAAATATATATAATAAAAAAAGAATCTAAAAAAAATCAAAATAAAAATCTAAAAAATCAATCAAATCAATCAAATAAATAAAAAAAATTAAAATAATAAAAAGAATATATAATATAATAATCGAATCAGGAAATAATAGACTCCACAGTGAATAAATAAAGGCATTAGCATAATCGACGAATTATTACAAATAGGTAAATCAAACATCTTTAGGAAAATGTAATCAAATTCAATTAGTCTTTTTCGGCCTTTTATTTTAGTCAAAATCGTTACCATTAGCTGATGCTACTTGTAATATAAGAGAGCTCTGTGCATTGTGGTTTCAAAAAAGAAGATTTTTTAAAGTTTTTCCTATATAAGTCTATGCAAAATATCAATATGCAAACTTTGGACCCCGGGGCACGGCCATTTTAGACCCCTGGGACTTCATTTCAACATTTCGATAGTCTGGGCATTGCGATCATTTTAAAAGAAAAACTGTCCAAATCTATCAAGCGGTTCTTGAGAAGAAGATTTCTTTTTAAGGTTTCAACCATATATGGTAATGGCAGCCATCTTGGATGTCGCGCTGACATAATTTTAACAAATCTAAAAAACATTCATCTAAGGATCATCCATGTGAAGTTGGTCAAAATTGGCCAAGGGGTTTCTGAAAAACGTCAATGTAAAATTTTAATGTAAATTAACAAAGTGTAAAAAGTAGGTCAAGGTCATTTATAGTGACCTGAATTGGGTAGGAACATATTGCTGTCATATAAATGTAAGTGTGTATGACGTTTGGAAACTGTATGGCTTTTGGTATCTGAGAAACTGAATTAATAAAAAACTTGAATATAAAACTTCAATGTAAATTAACAAAGTACCAAAGGTAGGTCAAGGCGATTCATATTGACCCACTTTGCATTGGAACATATCGCTGTCATGTAATTTTCAACATTTGTAAAGTTTGAAAGCTCTAATGCATCTGGTTGGAGAAATGGACTTAACAAAAAACTTTGATGTAAAAAACTGGAAAGCAAAACTTTGATGTAAATTAACAAAGTGTAAAAACTAGGTCAAGGTCATTTATATTGACCTCATTCGGGTAGGAACATATTACTGCCATATAAGTGTAAGTGTGTATGAGGTTTGGAAAACTGTATGGCTTTTGGTATCTGAGAAACTGAGTTAATAAAAAACTTGAATATAAATCTTCAATGTAAATTAACAAAGTACCAAAGGTATGTCAAGGTGGTTCATATTGACCCACTTTTCATTGTAACATATCGCTGTCATGTAGTTATCAATATGTGTAAAGTTTGAATGCTCTAATGCGTCTGGTTGGAGAAATGGACTTAACAAAAAACTTTGATGTAAAAAACTGGAAAGCAAAACTTTGATGTAAATTAACAAAGTGTAAAAACTAGGTCAAGGTCATTTATATTGACCTTATTCGGGTAGGAACATATTGTTGCCATATAGATGTAATTGTGTTTGAAGTTTAAAAACTGTACGGCTTTTGGTATCTGAGAAATTGACTTAATAAAAAACTTGAATGTAAAAACGGGACGTATGTACGGACGTACGGACATGACGTACGGATGTGAAGTACGTCCAGACGGACAAGGGTAACACTATATGACCGCACCACTTTCGTCGCGAGGTATAAAAACGACGCCAAATCCTACCCCAACACTGCCCGCCCCACCCACCGTGGGCCCCCAGGCAGACGTCCGAGTTTGCGAAATGATAATATCGTTTGATATGTTGTTTATCTTTCATAGCCGATTGCATATACCAAGTTATGTGCAAAAAATATGGGAAAATGACAGTGTAATCGATTTTTTAGTGTATTTGACTTTTTGACCCCACTCCCCTCCCCCACATCTGAGGGCCCCTGGGCTCGGAGCCAAAAATAATGTTGCTCTTGCACGCCTTCATCATATGATGAAATCATACCCTAAGCTTCGTTGAATTCCGTTCAGCGGTTTAGGAGGAGATGCGGTAACGGACGGACGGACAGACGTTTCAAAAACGTGTGTATAATAATGGCTTAATGAAATATTATCTATATACTATTTTATAATGAGTGTCAAAGAAATTGAAAAATCCCCGAAACAATATAGATAGGTTTTCTCTGTGGGCATTGCATATAGAATAGATCCACTCGTTCAGCTTTGCCAGACGCGAAAAATATACTGAAAGGAAAAAGAAACGCGACACGGGAATTTCCGCTATATATTGTATATACTGCACACTTATTTCCATATATATTCCAAGGAAAACCCAAGATGTTTTGTAAAAAAAAAGTTGCAGTTTGTTAGAGAAAGGACACAACTGTGATGTTTTAGACGTCTTAATCACAGCACACGTACTGTAGTAACAAGAAATTCATAAATGTTGAAGTACGTCTTTGAACAATTTAGCCAGTTTAGTACTCCATTTGACGTAAAGTGTTATAAATAGAATTGGGAGTTGGCTTTCTGAGGGAAGTGGTTGGACAATTGAATCAGTAGATAATGCTTCAGGTAGTGCCATGTGGCATATAAATTTCCTGCTGCAAAAGAACCCCTAAGAATAACAAAGTACAAATATCATATTGATGATCTTGAAAACAAGGGAATTACATTTCCTGTTACCATAAAGTAAATTCCAAAAATAGAAAAACGAAATAATATATTTTTTAATATATTTGGATTTGAGGATAATGGAGTGTACCTTTTGTTTTCTCGTATACGGAGGCATACCAACAACATACTGATTGTGGATACGGGTACAAGGTTGTTTGTTGCTATGATGATAAATATTTCAAACCAGAAATATTTGACGATGACAGTAGAAGAAGAAAAATAATTCAGAGCAGCTGAAAAATGCCATATTTGCGATAAACTTTACATGACATTTGATAAGGCAGTTAGAGATCACTGCAACATAATTGAAATGTTATGGGGAAATGCCCACGATGCATGTAATCTTAGTTTCAGGCTAACTAAAACAATTCCCGTTGTGTTCCATAATTTAAGAGGCTATGCTTTTCCCTTAATAATGCGCCAGCACATTGGAAAGTTTAAAAAAACAATAAATGTCATACCAAGTAACATGGAAAGGTACAAGTTTTTTGGATTGAGAAGCAAATCATACTCTTACATTTTGGCTAATAATACTGAAACAAAAAATGCAAAGGCGTCAAAAAATGTGTTGCCAAAAAAAACAACATGATAACTACAAAAACATTTTATTCACAGCAACGGAAGCTCACCATAAAATGAAAGTTATCAGATCTAACAAACACAAGCAAAACAGCTATGAAATTAATAAAAAAGGTACATATTAGACAATGGCCAAGATACGCTAGCATATAAATAGTAGCCGCGACGAGGATGATTGCCCTGTTCCTTCCGACTTTGTTTGATCGCATTAAAACTATTTTGAAGAGGTGGGATAAGTACTTCCACGCTCCGAAGATACTTGACCTTGTTTTGTAATCATGTTGGAACGTTACCCTTCGGGTTTGAAACATGAGTAGCAGTTTTTGAGGTTTATTATCCAGAATCGTCTTACTGCCCCTTGCATAGCCACTTGCATAGGGGAGCATTTCCACCAGTCATTTCGCCAGGGTTTGGAATAACCTTGGTTTGCTAATGATGTTTGCTGATTGGAATAAAGTAGCCTCGTTACATTTACCACTTATTTTGGAATGTAGTTGGCCACTTGGCTGGAAGCGTCCTCCTGTTTAGATAATTGGAGAACAGCCAAATTTGAAAATAATTAGAATATAGTAGCCTCTTACAACTACCTCTTATTAGGAAATCTGATTGGCCACTTGCCTGGGAGCGTCCTCATGTTTAGATAATTGGAGAACGGCCAGATTCGAAAATAGTTAGAATAAAGTAGCCTCTTACAATTACCACTTATTTTGAAATCTGATTGGCCACTTGTCTGGAAGCGTCCTCCTGTTTAGATAATTGTAGATCGGCCAGATTTGAAAATAGTTAGAATAAAGTATCAAATCATATTATTGTAGCATGGTCGGTGACATTTCCTTTGATGAATGCAGAGCTTTAAATCGTTTAATTTAGGGTAACTAAAGGGGCGTGGCTATACCTTACTACAACTACCAGATATTGGAATTTAGAGTACGGTCACTATGACGTCACAGTGTTACGAAGTACGCCATGCTACGCCCATTTCGGTGTTTAAACAAGCCAACTCGCTGAGACCAGACTCTATCTATTACTTAATTATGAGTAGTATAGAAACGAAGGTGTCTGGCAAAATTTTCCTTGAAGGTGTTTACAAAACGAGTTGGGGCAGGAGGGGATGGGGGACTCCGAGGGGAAAACTGCGACAGACACCCTCGTTTCTATACTACTTATGAACATATCCAATTTCCTTCGGTGATAATACTTTAACAACATCCACCCAGTATCATTAAAATATGTAAATACCCGAATTTAATATAATCCATATTTTTATTCGACAATTTGCAAAGGTCTACTTTCATACTTCAGGGTCTTTAAAGGGGGTACATCAGGGTTTTGATGGCGGTCTTAAAATTGACAAATAATTATAATTTCTGTTTTTAATGAACGAGCCTAAAAGTGACCACTTGTTTACAGGGAAATTCCTTTTGCACAGTTATATGTGTTACCATAGGTTACGCACCAGGGTTAGTTTAAGCATTTTAAGCCCGATTCCATTCAAAATATACTGTTAATTCATTGTTTAGTCATGAATAACATGTTGCTAACACCTTATTCTAATCGACATAACATTTTTGTCATGAACTGGAACATTTTTTAAATTATAAATGTTTCTAGAGAAAGCCTGATGTACCCCCTTTAATTTCTATAGCTTGAATACTAACCTAACATCTGAAATATAAAGCGAAGCACACGCTGGTTTGAAAATGATTTAATCACGTTTAAATGAGTACACGCACAGTCTGTTCAATGGGATTTACCATGTTCGTTCGTGCTAAACTTATTTTGTTAAGTATATATACGGGATTTTTGAAGAAAGAAATTCTTTACAATTTTAGAAAGACATTACTAAACAAGTAACTTAAACAAGCGGACTTATTATTTGACCTATGAAGGGGTAAATAAACGGATCACCATTAATATGGTGATTGAAATTTAAAAAAAAAGTTTTAAATCAGTAGAATGGGAGAGTGTTTAAATAACTCATTTACTATCACCTGAGCTGTGGATAATGCCGTTGCATGTGTATGTATTCATCATGGGTATAGAGGAAACCCCTAGTTAAATAGTTCATGCTTTCAGGAGTTGAAATGATTTTACCATAAACAACCATTCAGATAAAGGTGAAGTTAATTAAAAAACAAAGAACCCATGTATGATCTTTGTTCTTAATAATAGACACAAAATGTTTGCGTTTGTGTTATCTTTTGGTAATAACTTATTTTAATACATGATGGATTTGGGTTAACATTTTTAATTTGATAACCACGCTTATTGAGCGAAAACCCCAGTTTACGGAGTATAGTGCAAACTTAAGGGTGCCCTCTGCTGAGGTTTTGGATTTTTGCACTTCCGGAAATTTACATTTGTTATATTTCAAAAATTATAATAAAACTGGAAAAAATAATTATACAGTAACAAACTTATGCCCAATAGGGATATTTTAGTGCAAAAAAAATATAAAAAAATTAGATAATTTTTTTGACCTCACATGTTGTGCCCAAAATTGACAATTTTTAACATAAGCCAAAATGGGGGGTAGGGGTACAAAAGATGGTATTTCTCAAAAACCATTTAAGATATTCACTTAATTTAAACTTTATTACAAAGACATGTGTTAGCATATACACAGACAGGAATAAAAAGTATTTTCCTATTATTTGTTACAGACCTATGCCGTTATATGTCAGAGCTCGTCGAAATCTAAAAAAGCACATTTTTTTCTCAGTTTTTATTGAATATCTTTCTTATATGCACACCGACCCCCAATTTTTATTTTGTCATTCTGATACTCAGGTCTTGTATATATTGTAGACAAAATATCTCAAAAAGTTATCTGTTCCTTTATCATGAAAAATTTATGGATCACAAATTTAAAAATGCAATTTATAGTAAACTGGGTGGGGTAATGACAAGGGATGTACTAATTTTTCAGATGGTGATAAAAATACCCCAACCCTTAATTTTTCGTCCTAAAGTATGATCTATTACATTAAAAAAGACGGAAAATCGATACCTGTTCTGCAAACCACACTACACACATGTAAGTTGCCATACACAATTTGCAGCTGATTCAGAATTTAAAACCGCACTGTGAGAGTGTATTACTAAAGATTAATTTTGCGAAAAAGTTAAATCACCGACCCATCATTATTTTTCCAGAAACTAACTAGTAATATGTTAGTCTTCATAAAAAACAGGGAAATAAAAAATTCTATCTGTTCTGATATTCACCAGAGGGCACCCTTAACTTACCATAAACTTAGGTTTCTACTCAGGAACTGGGGTTTAAGAGATATGATTTTGATAAACGTGGTTTCTTGGTCAGAAACCCCAGTTATTGAACCGTAAACTAGGTTCCCGGTGATAACTGGGTTTTACGGGATTATGTGCAAACGGCGTGTGATAGGATGACATGCACACGTTCGCATGTTAGTCATTTAATATTTGCGTGATAATCCACAATGTGCATTACGTTTTGAACATCCCTCGTATTTCACACGTTGACAATTTGGCTCAGATTTACTTCACCTCTTTGACTTTCAAATTCCGCATCATGCATTCCAAATTCCGCACACCGCATCACGCATTCCGAATTCTGCATTTCGCAATAATGTTTGCAAGCGTCTAAACCTTCGGAATGCGGATTGCGGAATTCGGAATGCGGTGTTCAAAAGTCTGTCATCGTATTAGACGTAAGAATAGTTCAGAAGTTCAGAATAGTAAATACGGGATAAAACCTGCTAGGACTCCAACGGCGAATAACATAGCTTCGCTTTAGTACAATATGATTTTTGTTTACTATCAAATAAAAGTTAAATTTTATTAATTCATTCTTTTTTTATAAGCCTCTCCTTATTATTCGAAAAGTCCAGCTAAAAAGTAATATACGGAACGAAAACATGCAGAATTTATTTTGAAAGTGGATTAATTCAGATATGTTTGACAAGTTACTGTGCTGCGTTGTGGTCTAGTGGTCAATCAATACTCAATGGGAAGGGTTATCCAACGCAATGGGGAATGGATATAGATACTCATGATACTCATCCATACTGAATGTGGAGTATCAATACTCAATGGAGAGCCTGTATCAAAACTCATTTGGGAGGGGTATCACTGCTCAATCGGAAGGGGTATCAATAATCAGTAAGGAGGTTGTCTCAATACAAAATCGGCAGGGGGTATCAAAACTCAATCGGTAGGGGGCATCAATACTTATTCGAGTGCATGCATCAATACTCAGTGAGGAGTGGGTATTACTACTCAATCGGAAGGGCATATCAATACTCAACATGAAGGTAGAATCAATACTCAATAGCGTGGGGTACTATTATCAATACTCAATGGAGTGGAGGTATCAATACTCATTTGGGAGGCGGTATAAATACTAAATGGGGAGTGGTTATCAATATCACTGATGGCGTTCAGCTTACCGATTGGCTAATTACCTCGTGGACACGATTCACTATTTCGTGCGCACGATTTATGTTTTCGTGAGCATGAAATATTATTTCGTGCGCACGAATTATATTCTTTTTGCGAACGAATTATTATTACGTTGCTAGGATTTAACGATCTCCAAAGAAATAATTGAAAAAAAAATCGGGAAGATCGTTTAACCAGTTACATTGTTTCAAATCTCGGTAATTTATCATTACAGAACTAGTCTTCTTATCCACTTCATCAACAAACGAAATAGTCATGGTTTCTTAAAGACATCATAACATAACGAAGATATGTTGTCCGATCCATTTTAATTTGACGTGTGTATATTTTCATATAGATAAGGGACCCCCAGCGGCCCTTTTTTGGTTGACTGTCGTCCTGAAATGCTGCTTTTCCTGTTCGATTTTTATATCTATATTTTATTATAACAATGCATATGAGAATACTAGGCGAACATAGTATTCTGTTTCTTCCAAAAGAAATATCCATTCATTCTTTCATGTGTTGGGTTCTGCAAGTTTTCTTGATTAGGTGAGTATATGTGCCAATTTATTTCAAAATTCCTCCATCCATGTGATAGTTTTGATGCGGACACGAAAATTGTAACGGACGGATGAACGGACGGACAACACCAAAACTCTACCCCTCTTTGTTGGGACAATAAAATTAACAAAATAATAAAAAGTAAATAAAGATTTTTTTTGTGGTGGCGGGGTGGAGGAGCGTCGGGTTATGTTTGTGTATTTGTGTCAATTCATTACACAATTCCTGTCATAAGCGTTATGGAGAGAGAACACAAAATACCATATTAAAATCACATATAAGAATTGTATGACCTGTATGACCTTAACATTGAAGCTACAGACCCAGGTCTCGGGCTGTGCACGTCGTCTCGATGAGATGGGTATTTGTGCCAATTTATTCAAAATCCCTCCATGCATGGAAAAGTTATGGTGCGGACTCGAAATGGACATTATTATATGCATCTAAGAAGTATGTGACATTTATGATGATCTTTATGAACTTGACCTTGTTGGTACAGACCCGGGTATTGGGTATGCACGTTTTCTTGATGAGATGTGCCAATTTATTTCAAAAGCCGTCCATGCATGTGACAGTTATATTTATGCATACAGGGGACACGACAATTGTAACGGATTGACGGACGAACAAACATACTTATCGAGGGATATCAAAAGAGTAAAATTTGTCTATAACTAATTGGCGTGTAACGAAACCCTGAGGTTAGACATGTCGGTACCTATTTCATTCATTTTTGCCTACGTTCAATACGAAGTCTCGATTTAGCGTGAGAGGTCAAGATAATGCACAGCGAATGACTCCGGCACCAACATGTCTAACCCCGGGATATAGCAAACCGCGAAAAGTTCCTTCCTTGAACCATTCATATATAAACTGAATGATACCTAAAGTGTTTTTTTTAAGTAAAACAGATTAAATTTGCTAGGAGCAAGTATTTTACAGGGGTCATATTTCTACGTGTGAGGGGTTGTAATATTACTGACTTTCTCGAAAGAGTCATTCCACGACAGAACAAGCTATGACCGGGGTGTCATTCTATTACATAGAATTTTGACTGGGGGTCATTTTACTACATAACACATTTTATGGGGGTCGATGTTTTCCTTACACCGGCCATCGGATTGACCTTGTCACAAATCTGCAGGCATCGGAGGACTGGCTACTTGAGCTCTCTGTCTCTTGTTATCTTCTTTCGACGGGATGTTGGCCTGCGGATATGTAATGGACTCTTTCGGCATATCTAATCTTCTATTCGAAAGCTTGCTAAAACGCTCAATACCGCGAGGGTAAATAAACAGGTATGTTGATTATACCGAAATTTCTTTGGAAAACTGAACACCAATCATTGTCAAAGCTGGAAATCTTCATTCAGCTTGCTGTCAACACAAATCTTCTTTGGACGGGATGTAACAACCATCGACAGGACTCGACTGCAAACAGCTGTCATCCTCTATTGAAAAGCTTGCCAAAAGTCAGAGTACCATAATTCGAGGGAAAACAAAATTGTATCGTCGTCTTTTTCATCCATTGAAATGCGTGGATCATAGTGTAACATACAGTGTGCATTCACATCGTGTTTGCGTTGTGTAATGTGTTACCAATACGTATATACGAGTATATGTGAATAACTAGGGGCAAATGGGGTTAGATTCTTTTCAAATTTCTCTATCTAATTTAAAGTATAAAAGAATAAGGAAATAAACTACATGTAGCACGTACAAGTCGCTCTCTTTCTTTAAAGGGACACACATGACAATCTTGGAGTAGTTATCAAGCATCATTATGACATCAAACTTGGTTGCATGTAATTAAAAATAATTGTTGTCGTGTTTCTCGTTATTTTACCAGAAGTTTAAATCTATTATTGGTGCAATATTTTAAACAGATAGTAATGTGCTAAAACAACTTGCTTTGAACTATTCTAGTAATTAGTATAACTGAAAAATGCTTGATATTTAGAAAAAGTAAAGGGACTCCGCGATTTTTGAAAAAAAAAAAGAAAAAAGTTTGCAGTGTGTCATTTTAATGGGGATAGTAATAGTATTGTACGAATTTTCTGACACCTTTATCAGGGAGTGGCTCTAAATGACACACAACTTTATCGATGAGCCGTTAAAATGCATTTAGTTCCATTCGTAAAGATACACATTGTAAAACTCTTAAACAAATCGCGGCCAAAGGTTTTCTACGTAATACGAATATATATAAAATCATAATCTGGTATGAAAACCCAAACAAATTAAGTTGGAATTTTTCTGCTAGATAATATACGGAGCTGTAAAGTAAATATGGCAATTTGTAATGAGTCAATGTACTAGTTTAAAGCTTGTTAATGTACATAGTAGTGCGATAACCTTGTGGATTCTCAATGGGTAACGTTTGTAACCCTCTCTCTCTCTCTTTCTCTCTGTCTCTGTCTGTTGATGTCTCTCTCTCTCTGTCTGTCTGTCTGTCTCTCTCTCTCTAACACATAATATATGAGGTCATTGTCTCTCACATGTCCTTACATGTTTCTCTTTTTCGTGTCCTCACAAGACCTCATTCGCCTACATGTCCCGAATTTTAAATAGCCTATCATTTAAACGATAGTGGATGTGAGGACAGAAGGTTTGTGCTCCAAAAGCTACGTCAAATTACAAAATGACATTATTCAACTGGTCACATTATCGACGCCAGTTTTAATAAGATTCCAGAGCTTTTGAATATAGCAGTCACATAACGCATTTAACCAAACACGCTCATTCAAAACAGCAATGACTAGTCGTCAAGGGAGAGTCGTTTGTGTATGATGTAGACAGTGATGACATAGTTAGAACAGATAGGAATGAATGCAATAATGATTTTTAAATTTGTTTCAAAGAGTTTGATATGAAACATGGTCAAAAAATGAAAACGCATTGATTGATTTTCTCGATGATTACCACAGCTTTTATTCCATCAGAAGAAAAAGAGTGTGAGTAAAGGTCGATTCTGTGTCTGTGTGTGTGTTGTTAAGTCAAGATGGATTGAGAAAAACATTGTTAAAAGAATATTTGAAAAAAAAAATAACTGTGTGTTTCTTAGAATTAATGAGGAAATGCTTAATATTAATCATAATATTATAATGTGCTTTGTTTATATCTCTTCAGAAGGTTCATCTATATATGATTTAAATACGGAATCCAATGATGTAGATATTTTTGAAGAACAATTATTATAATTGTATCAAAACTTCCAGACGATGATCTTGTATTAGCAGACGACTTTAATGCTCGATGTTCTTGAAAATGATAATGTTGATATATAATGATGATGATGACGCGTTGTATGATAACGATATTTTTAAGATGTATAGAAACTCGAAAGATAAGATATGTAATGAATTTGGTTATTCCCTAATATAATTGTGTAAAACGTATAATATACATTGAACGGACGATTATATGATGACAAAGATAGTAACTTTACCTCAACAGCAAACAAAGGTCTTAGCCTGTTAGATTATGTCATTGCATCATCAAATTTATTTGGCATTGGAGATAGAACAGATTCTGACCACTACCCCCTATTATTTAAACTATCTTTTCAGAAGAATACTGAGCATATGTTGAACGGACGATTATATGATGACAAAGATAGTAACTTTACCTCAACAGCAAACGAAGATCTTACCTGTTAGATTATGACATTGCATCATCAAATTTATTTCCCTTTGACTCTTCCTTTGGCATTGGAGATAGAACTCATACTGACCACTTCCCCCTATTATTTAAACTATCTTTTCATCAGAATACTGAGCATTATAATAAAGATGACGAAGCGTCCAATACCATAATATTATTTAAAAGATGTAAGTGGAAAGAAGAAATAAGGATGAGTTTATTAATAAAACAATGTCCCTTGTAATAGATATGTCATATGATATTTTATATGCTATAACTGATGATATTAACCAATATGTAAGTTGTATCGTTGATATGTATCATAAGGCGGCCGAGTGCATGCTTGTTAAACCTAATACTACCTTTACTAAACCAATCCAACCAGAGTGGAAGGGCAATATGTGTGATAACTTGAAAATAAGTCAAAAACAGAGTATTGCTTAATTTAAGCAAATTTAGTATTTTAAAAAAACTGTAGAAACAGATTCAAAGCTACGTGAACGGCAAAACAAAATGAGTTACATTCAAAATATATGCAGGAACTTATACAATCAAGAACAAACACAAACTTATTTTGGAAAACGGTAAAGAAAATGCAGGTTTAAACAACAAAAATCGTGTAATGACGGGATATCTAAAACTGAATGGTTCGACCACTGTAGGAATTTACTTTACTCTAATAACATTGAAAATGGCGATGAATTAGTAAACTTGTTACAAGAAAATGATATAATAGACGATATATTTAATAACCCCTTTTCTATTGCAAAATTGCAAAAAAAGCGTAAAAGATTTAAAATTCTTGATATTGATACTGGGTCCTTCCCATTTACATTGGGTCAGAGTATTTTGTGTCCACTACATAAATCTGGTTCATTGAGTGAACCATAACATTATCGAGCTATTTCACTGATTGATACACTTAATAAAGTATTAACTGGAATTATGTTTAACTGATTAACAACATGGGCAGAAAGTTTTTAAATCAAGATTTAGGACAGGCTACTCTACTATTGACAGTTTATTCACTCTTCGGGCAATTATCCAAAAGTGCTTAAGCAAAAACGGTGGATGATTTTATTGTTTCAAAAGCATTTGATAAAATAAAACCTATAGAGTTATTGAATAGTCGGACTAGGAAAGGAGTTGGTGGTAAATTTCTTAAACTATTGACGGCAATGTACAAAAGCCTGTCATCTAGTGTTTGTGTAGGTAAGGACAGTTACACACAGGTTTTCGAGTGCATATTGGCTGCAGACAAGGTTGTAAATTAACCAGGATTATGTTTAATCTTCTTATTCATGACTTAATAGATGAGCTTAAGCAATCATGTACAAATGGAATTCAGGTATCGGATGAGGTTGATGATATTTTTGCTATTTTATATGCTGATGTTATGCTAACTGTACTTATACTGTTAGACAATTATTACAGTCACAAATAAATGCTATATCAACCTTTTGTAATGAAACGGGTATGTCCATCAATCTCATAAAAAAAGTAATTGTATTTAGAAATGGTGAGAGGCAATGAGCTTTGGACTTACAATGGAACTCTGAAACAGTTTCGTGTTACAAGTACATGGGTATCTTTATGACATTAGCCTAAACTGATCTGGTCAAAGGCAAAAGAAACACTAGGAACACAAAGTAGGAAAGCTATTATTAGAAATGTTGGTTATTTTGATTATTGTGAACTTTTTAAATTATTTGATTTAATGGTTATCCCCATCTTTACTTATGGCTCTGAAATATTGGGTATGAATATTCTTCTCAAATTGAAAACCAATTTTGCAACAGATATTTAAGGCTGTATAAAAAAAGTTTCACGCGTTCGCAAAAGGCGAATGCTGTAGGTTTCCATTATTTGTATATTATTAGTGTAGATGTATTAAGTATTGGATACAGAAAGAACAACATGGGCTATTCATGTAAAAATCTTTTTAGATATGGATTTGGTATTACATGGATTTCTGAAGACATTGGAGATAAACATATGTATTTATCAGTTTTTAAACAGCGATTTTTAGACTGCTCTCTTCAAAACTGGCATGTGAATGTAACCCAGTCAGGCAAAGCTAGACATTATCAACACTTTAAGTCACTATTAAATGTTGAACAATACCTTACTTTAACATTCCACTTAAATTCAAAATTGCCTTTCTTTTCGTAACTTAGATGCTCAGAACACAGTCTTAGCGTGGAAATAGGACGACATAATAATATACCGTATGCTGACAGAAAATGCATTTTGTGTTCTTCTGACAATGTCGAAGATGAATATCATGTTATCATGAAGTGTACATATTATACAGAATTACGTCATCAATATTTAAATGTTAATCTGAATATAAACAATTCAAGTTTGAATTCGTTGTACAATTTAATGAGTATTACAAATAAAAATAAACTATATTTGAACAAACCGTGCTTTTTTATAATTCTGTCTCTCACACTAATTCTCTCACTCTCATATTTCCCAACGAAAACTGGTCACTGAAAAAGCATGGAAAGCTTGCTTATTTACTGCTGACATGCGACATGACCGAGCAGTTAGGTATATAAGTTGAGTCCAGATTTAAGTTATTTCTTTGTTTAGCATTGCTATATTGAATATCATCTAGGTTATAGCTAAAAAATATACAATGTACTTGACTTCAATGAAGAAAAATATGAGTTAATAGTTTAGCTGTACTAAATACAAAACCTTTCTGGTAATTCTTTATTGTTTTGGAACAAAAATAAAACCAAAACTTAAAATCAAAACCAAAAAATAATGAAAAACCTGTTTCATACTACTGGGCATGCAAATTATTACTCTTGGGCATGCAGAGTTGTAATATCCAACTTTTTGTGAGCAAATTGTGCTAAAAACTGAAGAGATTTTAAAAGGACATAATATTTTTAAGTAATTACCGAACTGGGCTATACGTGTGTTAAAGTGTGCTTATTCCATCATTGTATGAAACATGAAAACATTTAACATGTAAAGAAAGATTGAGAAATACATATTGAGATTGTTTGCACCAAAATAACCTATATTGACCTACTTATTATTATTATTTTATCTTCAATTTTTAAAAGATGCCGAGTCAGATTTTGGTAATACCAAACCTGAAAAGGACTCGTACAAGTACTACGCTAATGACGGTTTACACGGACCGTTAGCCTTTCTTTTTCAAGAACCATCGGCCAGTATATATATTGAAACGGTTAAGGTAAGGAAGTGAAATGTCGTGTATTAAACAAAATAAAGCATGGTCAGACTTTGATACATATTTCAATTCCACAAACTGATTTAATCATATAAGTTATTCATGTCGAACATGAAATGTAGCATTCACAGAACACAGTCAACCACAAACACACATTCAAAACAAACAAGAATCACAAGAAAAGATAGAAGCAATGTATCGCACCATAAACACAAAGTGGTTGACAATAAGGATGGGTAATGCTTTGTAACGGTTAGTGGCACAAAGGCCGCTGCGGGTTTAAACCAGGTTCTAGAGTGCACCAAATCACTACTCTTACCCTATTGTCACCCCTTTTAACTGTCCTAGTCGAAATGAAAACAACAACAACACCTGGGTATATCGTCCGACACAATAGGCAGCAGTTATAGGCAATATCATTTTAAAACAAAGATGATCATGTATATATGAATACAACTCTTGAGCCAGCAAAACAATAGGAATCGGCATTTCATTAAAACACACTGACACAACAGAGCAACATTTAACAATGCTATTCATTGGTGCTTCTTTAAAGACAATTTGTTTTAAAATAGTATTAACTAAGACAATACATTTACGGGATTCCTCAAACGATGTTACATTTTTGTATTTGGTGACCAATTTGTGACAGTTTCTATTTGATCAAGGACACTGTTCAGTTACAAGTACTGCAAGTCGGCGAATGGTTGTACATCAAAGATGCGGGCGCATATTTCAGCGTAAGGGGCAGTCGCTTTAACAATATACCGGAACCAGCCAGACACTACATTTGTCTTCATTCACTACCGCATACTACATTATTGCACCTCACACAAAATTCGAGGAATTTCATTGGATTGGAGCGGTCACATGGTGACCCTCTATTATTCTATAGTGGGTCAATAGATTTCATAGAGGGTCACTAAAACAATATGGACTACAATTGCTATTTAAAGTTTAAATCATTTGCAAATAGTTATTTAAGGCGTTAGTAACAAACATAATAAGTAAATTAATAATGTTTTTAAACTGTATCGGTTGTGACGTCAAATTGCGCGAACGTCTCAATGACGTTAACGCTCCATTAAAATGGGTTAAATATCGGTGTTTGCATTAAGAAAGGTGCTCGATGCAATAAATCAGTTATTGGGTTTGTTACTGACCCCCTACAGACATATTTTGGGTCAGTGGGAGCCATTGCCTCGCCCCCTATAAATCTTACTGACCCCACATATTTCTGTAGGAGGTCAGTAACAAACCCAATAACTAATAATATGAAACAAAACTAATATACTTCTTATACAACCCACGAGTTATATAAATGGTCATTTTGGAATCAAGTAAAAGCTTGAGAAAAAAAAAAGGTTTAAAGGAACTGTAACGAATGTGAATTTGTAATGGCATTCATACTAATATTCACGCACTTTAAGAATGTCATACATTCTGATTAGCGGATTCATTAAACATTAATATTTGTGACGTATACATATGTATCTACAGTTGCAAATCTACCACGGTTCAGATTAAAAAAAAAGCTCATTCTGATTGGATGAAAAACACAACGTTCCATTTCATTGAGCGACGTCATAGTCACGTGTAAACAAACTGATGTTAACTAAATCAAGATTAATTAATTAGTAACAACCATATCATAATGACCATTTCAGTAACATAAACTAATAATTATACTATTTCTACCTACCGCCCGAGACACTCATACAAGAGTACCAAAGCACCAAGGGACACACCGGTAGGTAGGTTAGGACAAGTGAATTGAATCAGGGTGTTCGGCCGTTTCCAAAGGTCCATTATCATACTCTTTTATATAGTACAGTGGCGTTGCTTGTGCAGTGTGGCGGCAGTAAAACGTCTCCCCGCGCTTGCAATCAGGACTGTTATTCATTCGATCTTTGGAGATCGCTGAGCCCGATACTTATATTTAGTTATCGGTGGTATATTTTCAATTGCTTTTGTTTTCTTACTTAATTTTTGATTCGGTGGTTCCACTACTCCGGCCGATAAAAGGCTCTGGGTATTGTTTAACCACTCATAGGATATGTTGTCTGCTTTTTAATTTAGTATTTTGGCTGTTACCTGTGATATGCAGGCTTCATAACCGCTGCTCCCAACTTAATTCCATTTTGTTTATTTCGCTCTTCGGGGCATAGTATTTTGTTAGATACTGGGACCATACGCCGCTGGACATCGGGCAGGAAAATCTCTATGTCCACCGCCATATGCATGCCATCTTCGGGATGGTTAAAATTATGTACTATTGATTTTATGAATATTGAGTTCTGCTCAACCCGGGGCTAGAGGACGTGAGCGGTAGCTAGCATATTTCACTACCGTTCATGAACAATCTCAATTAAACCGAGACTGAAATATTTTGTATGTGTCGTGTTCAGCCGTTTCCAAAGGTCCATAATCATACTCTTTTGTATTACGCCATGAACATGCCAGGCTCATCCTCCATTTACATCTAGATAAAATATGGAGAATGGGTTAGAACCTTCTAACCTGCAGAACTGCAGATTTGCTGCAAATTCTATTGTAGACACTCCATTTACAATGGAGCCACGTTTCCACATTTGCATATGCGTTGTCATGAAGAAAACCTTGAATGAGCATGATAAAACAATGACAAGATGAATCCTACCCCTCTGCCTCTAGCGGGATTTGCAGTGGTTGTATTCTACCCCGGCAACCACACGGGGGAGGTTAGGACAAGTAGTAACCAAACAGTAATGACAATGAATAACGTTGATTGTTCTGTTGAAGTTTACAGGTAACTTAAGTTCACTCTAAATGAAATTATTTATTTATTCAGGAATGAGATGAGACGCTTCAACTAAAGCAGCGTCCTGAGTTACACGGATACATCCAGTCAAAAGTGCCACCATTATAGTTCCTGTGAATTAGTGAACAACCTGTTATTTTATAATATAATAATGACCTATGTTGTTCAGGTCTATTCCATTAAAACAAACATGTGACCTCAGGAGGCACTTTTGAAATTGAACACCAACACATCATGATAGATGCAACATTTAGTTCAAACAAAACAAATTTTGGAAAAAAGGGTTCACCCATAGATGTTATTAAATTGCCTTCCTGGGGTCCCGGGTATGTTTTAATGGAATATCCCTTATAATACAAAGAAAAAGACAAAAACAAAGACTTGAAATAATATCTACAAGTGGCAATATACATTCGAGTAAAACTTAAATGTAGTACATGATGCACTGTGACTAAGTGGTTACATTTGATTATAAACAACACCTATGAAATAAGCAATTCAAACGTTTACTAAAATGTCAAAAATATAGATGGCCAATTAACAGTGTTCTCTAATACAACGTGCTAATTAATACCTATAAAGTACAATAAATACTGAAAATGGGAATCCTTGACAGCAACAAAAGGGCTGCCACAAGTGTTGCCAAAAACTTTAAGACAAAATCCTGAGATTTTTTAAAATTCAAAATTTAAAGTGCGCGAAGAACATGTTTATATGGAAATTTGAGTACGCGACTTGGTTTTTAAACACAATCAAAAGAATAAAGTAGCAGACTTATTTTTATTGAGTCTGTTCATCAGAGGTAATATAAGATGCGATATCTCTCACGCCCACCAGCGCCGGCTTAAGCGGTATCCTATTACTTTGAAGCGACACAGATTAAGTTTAAACTTATTTATTTTACATCGATTGTAACGAAAGCTATATGAACTTATTTGAATCACTCTCGATGTCTTCCGGGGAGAACCAGTACTATACAATGAGATAAAATGTCTTGCTCAGGGACACAACGCATATGGTAATGACAGGAATCGAACTCACGACTTTTGGATCATGGGTCCAACGCTCTACCACTAGACGACAGCGCTCGACACAGATTAGGGTTGGTGATTCCAAAAGGAACAGTAATAACACTACTGATTTGTAGCCGGTGCGACTTTTTACAACAGCCACACAGCACTTAACAAACGCTAAATACCGAAAAGGGGATCCCTTTGCAGCTACACACACAAACAAGAGAGAAAAGTAGCATTAGTATTGATTCTGTTCTTGATAGGTAGTATACGGTGCAACACCTACCATGCTTCCTAGTACCGGCTTAAGCGGTAAATCTGGAATCCCGGAAATATAAATAGCTGTCACGCGGATCACCTCAGTGATATAGATCTACGGATGACGCACATCTTGCAGTGCATTGGGATTTGTTTTACCTCCAATTTCTAACTCTGGCTGCTCTCGATCACAGTTGGGAAACAAAATTTGTTCGAGTCTTTTGTTGTACATTGCAGTGCATTTTATGTTGGCTGTTTAGAGATAATTTAATTTCTTTGCATCAGTTGAATACATGTCTCGCCCGACTACAAATCAACAGTGTTATTACTTACTGGTCCTTTGGGATCATCAAGCCCATTCTGTGTGGCTTTGAAGTAGAATACCGCTTAAGCCGGTGTTAGCGTGGGCGACAGGTGTTGCACCTTATATTGCCTTTCAACATGGATTAAAATAATGTATGTAGGTCTATGCTTCCATGATCAGACTCTAAAAAATCGAGTCTGCTACTTTTCTCTATTGTTTGTGTTTGTTGCTTCCAATGGATTACCCTTTCAGTATTCATTTGTACATACCAACTTGTAAGGCTATGGATACTCTTGTAACATTATACCGCCTTTATTTTTATTAGTAATGATTACTTTAACGTTTCCATACAAAAACAAATACTGAAAAGGTACCAGTTATATCCTCGGGTAATATAAGATGCAACACCTCTCACCCTCACTCATACCTACGTAAGAGGTATTCTACTTTAAAGCCACAAGGATTGAGCTTGATGATTTCAAAGTACCAGTAAGTAACTAATTGTTTTCGGGCTACGTTTTACAGCCTCCACACAGCACTAAACAAACGTTAGTGTGAATGTCAATACATACTGAAAAGGAGATTCCTTGGAAGAAACCAACACAAACAAGAGAAAATGTAGCAGACTCGGTTTTATTGAGTCTGTTCATGAGAGATAATGTTAAGTGCAACACCTCTCACGCCTCCTAGCACCGGATTAAGCGGTATTCTACTTTAAAGCCACAACGATAGAGCTTGATGATCCCAAAGTACCAGTACGTAACTGATTTGTAGTCGGGCGACTTTTTACAGCCGCCACACAGCACTAAACATACGTTAGTGTGAATGTCAATAAATACTGAAAAGGGGATTCCTTAGAAGCAAACAACACAGACAAGAGAGAAAAGTAGCAGGTTTTATTTATTGCTTTAGAATGGTTCAAATTTTATAAAAAGTAAAGAACTTCGTTTTGCAAATGCAGACAAAAACAAAATTGGTTTACAATGGTGTAATTAAATAATACGATAACAATTGGTATGTTCAAGAAGTGAAATGTTTGAGTTTTCGCTATTGCAAAAACAATACACTACCAATTTTGCAACACATATCTTATGTGATTCTCATATGATACATATCTCATATGATACATATTATATGACACTTACATAAAATTTAGTTGTATTGGGTTTTAATGTACACAACACATGAAAGGTTATATGGCGCCTAACAGGAATGAACGTTCCAGGCTCATCCTCTATTTACATCAATATAAAATATGGCGAATAAGTTTAGAACCTTCGTATCGGCAGAACAGCAGAGTTGCTGCAAATTCTATAGTAGACACTCCATTTACGATGGAGCCACGTTACGTTTCCATACACTGTGTCATGATGAGCATGATAAAAACATGTATATGAATGTGACAGTGTGTTTGTGAGATTACAGTGGTTGTATTCTACCCCGACAACAACACGGGGACACATATATAAAAGGAGCAGTCGTGAATCTTATATTAAACACGTATATGAAAATCATTTTAAGTATCATATGAAAATCATATAAAAATGAAATATAATACGTGTTTTGAAAACAAGAAAATTATAAATTTATTCTCATATGTGAATTATATCAAACTGCTTTTATACAAATATCAAATGAAATGTTTTAAGTGAGAATTATAATATGTGTCTCATTGTAGATAAGAGTCATATGAATATTATATGATTGTCTTAAGAGACCACATGCATATGAATATTATATGATTCTCTTAAGAGACCACATGCATATGAATATTATATGATTCCCTTAAGAGACCACATGCATATGAATATTATATGATTCCCTTAAGTGACCACATGCATATGAATATTATATGATTCCCTTAAGAGACCACATGCATATGAATATTATATGATTCCCTTAAGAGACCACATGCATATGAATATTATATGATTCCCTTAAGAGACCACATGCATATGAATATTATATGATTCCCTTAAGAGACCACATGCATATGAATATTATATGAATGTCTTAAGAGACCACATGCATATGAATATTATATGATTCTCTTAAGAGACCACATGCATATGAATATTATATTATTCCCTTAAGAGACCACATGCATATGAATATTATATGATTCCCTTAAGAGACCACATGCATATGAATATTATATGATTCTTTAAGAGACCACATGCATATAAATATTATATGATTCTCTTAAGAGACCACATGCATATGAATATTATATGATTCCCTTAAGAGACCACATGGATATGAATATTATATGATTCTTTAAGAGACCACATGCATATGAATATTATATGATTCTCTTAAGAGACCATATGCATATGATTAATATATTTGGCAAAATGTAGCTAGAGTAAATCTTAATACTGCATAAGTTACCAAATTTCCGAAAGTATCAACTTATTATATTCTATAACAAACTTTTAAAGTATCACTATTTAAGTTATGGTGTAATATTTACATCTCTAAACATAATACACAGTTCATGTGTGTTGCGCTTCTAAGGATACTGGCGTTTCATAAAATTGAATTTTCTTTTGTCCCTCGAATATTTATGAGAAACCGTTGCGTCCAGGTATCTTTATAGACGTAGGGTTTCGTCTGATATGTCTCTTGAGCGGAACGGTTGTTTGGCTTCCACTGGGAACTGGGCTGAAGACATTTTGAAATTCGCTGTAAATAGAAAATATTATATTTTAGTTTTAAATAATAATTTTAATATTCAGGGTATTTTCCAGGAAAAAGTAAGTGGGGGAGGCGGAACGCATTTTTTTTAAAGAGTACCACCACCAGAACTAATTATCTTTAACCTCAAACCCAAAAACATAAAATGCGTGAGAACACTCCCATCCCACTTCCCACCACACACAGAACTTTAGTTAATGTAACCAAACCGAACGCTTCAATTTTCAATTTGTAAAAATAGAGCACCAAATTTATACACATCTAATGTCATTACATCTAGTTGTTAACAGTTTTAAAGTACAATGGAGACATTATTTGTAGATACCATCTTTATATTCATGACTAGATATTCCAATAAAGTTGCCAGCTGCAAAAAAAACACACAGACAATAAAAGAAAGAAAAAAGGTTGCATCTAAGTTCTTGTTTTCGGACAAGTTATGCATAGATCCGCTCTGTCAATCAAACATATACCTGACCATGCCAGTTGACCAATTAAAATCACATGATGTATTTACCCCGTTACATAAAGCACATCCTGTCCCACAGTACTAAGCAATGCAGATAATTGAGCTTGGACAATGGTGGGCGGGGTTTATCGATTTGTACGGAGCTATGTATTTTCTTGTGGGTGGGTGGGGTGCAACCGGTATTTAATTATTGGTGGTGGGAGGGCGGTATTTTCACAATTAAATTCGTGGGGTGCGTGTTTAATGAAACAACAAAACTATAATTCCTAAAATCGTATGTATTTTTCGAAGAAAATGTTTAATTGTCAATGTTTATTTATATGTCAGTTCAACATTTTTCTGAAAGTTGATACATCATTAAGATAATGATTTGATTAAAATCGCTCAAGTATGTTAAAAGTTATAGAGAGTTAAACATACACATTTCACTTAGTTGTTGACGTCGCTGAAATATATATTTCCTGCACATTAAAAGGCATTAAATAAAAAGAACATTCAGTACGGGAGCAGCCTTGATATTTTCCTACATCTTTCAAATATCGCAACCACGCTTGACAACGAAAAGTAGTACGTCAACTTTCGGTAACGTCAAAAAAATAAAAAATGTCCGCCATTTTGAATTGTTTAAAACGCATAATTTGGAAAATTGTGACAATTTTTGATCATGAAATTTCATTTCCCCTTTAGGTTTCGTGATTTTCGTCTGTACCGACTTTTTTTTTAGAAGCTCTACTGCGTGATAAATGCAGACCCGCCTTGTAAAATGTCGAAGCGAGGGGCGATAACTCTAAAAGATGCCATTTTTAGAATACGATTAAAATGACAACAACCGTGTGTTTTTTGTTAAATAAAGTACGAGGAGATACTTGAATTGTTGTTTTAACTCACACATTACATGAATTTTGCTGCATATCACGAAAAGCATGTTATTTCTTTATCAAAAGTACACGAAAATACGAATTGTTTGATTTAACTGTAATTTTGACTCGACTGACCTCGCAAGAACTGCAGGCGCGTATTCGATGGAGCGGGTAGTATTGGGCACCCTCTCATATGTGGAATGTTTACGTAACAGTCGCTACTGTTCAAGATGGGAGTTGGGATGGAGAGAAGGAGGGGGAGGGCATCTAATCTGAGATTTAAAAGGATGCGCCCCATCCCACCCCAACTAAAATCATGAAAGCTAGTCTGTTTTTGAAAGCTCTTCCAAGCATACAGTACATTCTTAAACATATTCAGATAATATATTTGTTGCTGTGTTTTTGCAGGGAGTACGTTATATGCAGGGAGTACGTTATATAACGTACTCCCTGGTTTTTGACTAGACTGTCCAGTGTCTAATTGTCATCCGCAACTTGGCGCAGTCAGTAGCGCAGCGGATTTGTAACCGGAGGTGGTGCCACTGAGTTTTGTCGGTGTGTTCTTGGGCAAGACACATTCCCTTAGCCTCATCCGTCGGATGGGGACGTAAACAGGGTGGTCCCGCGTATAGGTCTATCATCCGAGCATGTTAAAGAACCATAGGAATCTGTTCGCTAATAAGAGTAGTGCACGGTTCCCGGATTCCTATGTATCCTTCCCCTCTCTCTGAGGCGGCTCTAAATAACCTGTACTGTGTTGATGAGCCGTTAAATATTCAATTCAATTCATCCGCAACTGCACTCAGCACTGTCATATGTACTATAGCTGTCCCATGCTAGTATCATGAATCAACCGTGGAATATATCACCCACACATAAAAGGGTTTGAGGGCCCCATCTTACTTGTATTAGTTTAAATATAGACCATTTGTCGGTTGAAACCTAAGATGAATTTTTTATCAGACAGAAACACTGTCGTAATACTTATACTGATAGCATCGAAGGAAAATAAAGAAGGCCATTTTTTTTACTTTATATTTTTAAAGTTGAATTGTGTTTTATGTCATTATAGCACATTTTAGGCCATATTTCCTGGGTAGAACCAGTACTGTGTACTTACTGCTATCTGTAAGAATCGACACTTTCTCACCTACAAGTTGAGCTCCCAGTGGGAATTGAACCCGCAGCGGTGAGAGGTGAAGATGAGAATGTATACAAATATAAAAAGGCAACCGAACATCTCCATAACTCAATATGTCCATGGGACTTGAATGAACGCACTGAAAACAATCCGTGGAAAATTGTACTATGCAAGAATATATATTCATAAATAAATTTTATTTTGATGCAAAATCGATATGCTCCTCTAGACATCATAGATAAAGATCATGTAAAGTTTCGAAAAGATTGGTTAAAAACTGTGGAAGGATATAGACGCACAGATAACTAACACCATATGCCGCCTCACCTTTCAATGGTAAACAATAAACATTTAAGGTACATATTAGACCTGTACAACTAACTACGATAACGACTATGACTTCAGACTAAATTCTAAGCACGAGATAATGTTGGGGGCTGATTTCAAAGTTGTATAACAACCTGTAATTTAGTAGGCTCAGAGGGGTTTGTGTAGAAGAAAGCCAGTACAAAATCAAATTAAAAAATACATATTATTTATATTTCTGTTGATTTATATTTCTGTCAATATATATATATATATATACGTCATATGCATCGACCTTTCAGATTTTTTTTCGCTACAACCACCTAGACTCGGGCTGGAGTTTTAAAGGGGCTTGCCTGAATAAATGATCACTAAACACGTTTTGAAAGGAGGGTACACATCAGATGCAGATCCAAGATTTTGGTTTGAGTATTTGTGTGTGGGAGGGGCGGAGGCGGGGGCAGCGGAGGATCCTTCGAAATAAATGTTTTTCTACATAACGTTTAGTGAATTCTGTTAAAGGTGAAATTTAGCGTGTTTTTTGAGCATATATTCTGAAATATATGTATATAATATACAATCTGTTCAAATATTACACTTATTGGTTGTCCCGTTTTCTCACAGAAGGCAATTTTATCTCATAGCGCACACGCTTGAGTTTCGCCCTTTTTGAAGACAGGTAAGTGTCACGTGATCCTGTGACGTCATTGGTACCAAACGATCAGCGGTGTCGCATTGAGTTGTATAGTATTGTCTATGTAGGATTAAGTTTTATGGTACGTGTTAAAAATGCCGTGTGCTGTAGCTGGGTGTCAAAGTGTGCATAAAAAAGGACAATCTAATAACATCAGTTTTTTTCGTTTTCCTAATCAGGTTAATGATAGATTAAGATTTGAATTGTGGGTGGACCGCTGTCGACGAAAATCGCCCGTCGCGTCAGAAAAATGGGAACCTTCGAAAGACGCGCGAGTTTGTAGTAAACACTTTGAATTGGATTCGTGGGAAATCCATCCTTTGGTTTCATTTTCATTGAATTTGAAGGACAGACGGCCATGCAGATTAAAAACAACAGCGATACCAACAATATTTTCCTACACAAATGAGAAGTGCCTAACCCCGCCGTCTCCGAGCAAGTTTTATTCGCCGATTCGACCGGCGTTGAGGAAGAAATTATTAAATGAGGTAAGATAGAAGTTTTTGTTCAGTTATCTTAGCAATTCCTCGGGTATGTGTATGATAAATTGTAGAAAGGTATATAGTCTTAGATCTGTACATCGTGATTGTTTAGCTGTTGAATTAGATGCATGCGTCTTACGTGAACGGCGCTAATATAATGTAGCCGTCTTTTTCAAAAGATCGCTAAAAAGGTTAAGCATATGAATGTAAATGAATTCGGTGAAATAAACACTGTCGTTGTTTCAATTTATATTTTGTAGTATTTTTTTTTTTTTTTGTTTTAAATTATACACTGCCAATAGTGTTATAGATGTATATAGAGTTATATATCGGTCTCTGGATTTGAAAATAATGACAAAATGTTTTATGGATGTCTATTAAAAGGCAGAAAATTGATAATGTTACTAGCTATTATATTAGTTCAGTAATGTTGTATGGCAAAACAACAACAATAACGGCTTTTACCTCATGCAGTAAGTAAAATAAGTGCTTTACAAGCATATATATACTTTATATTCTAAATAAAAAAATTGTTAGGTCTGTTTTTTCGATCTCTACATGTACATAATACATTATGTCGTGCTCATAATACATTTGACTATATTATTTAGATCATCTTCGTGCGCGATGAACTAACTAGTTTCTCACGCATCATATATCCGTCTTGTGCAATACGCGGCTCGCCGCGGCGGTATTGCACCGCTCACGGAATTGCAATATACAGGAAATGTAGGCATATCATAAAACTACGTTTCCCTAAATGGTGCGTGATTTTGTCATATACCGACGTTTGTACCATGATTAGGCTGTACTTCAATAGGGCACCGCAATAGTTGATTAGTCGCTGTGTGGTATATTGTTATTTGGCGGCACGTGGAGAGCGTGTCATACTGCAAATCCGAATCTCATACACCACTATAGACTGTTTTGGAGGCGGCGGGGACTTATGGTATATAGGGGGTCCCAAAGGGGGGTTGTGTTCACGTGATCACGTAAAATAAAAACAAGGATCACGTCTTCACGTGAAAATAGCAGAACTTTCACATTTCACGTTAAATGTGGATGAGCAGCCGTGAAGCGCTATATGTTCGAGCTTCTCTAGTACAATGTGTTGGTTGCAACAACAACAAAAAAACAACAAAACAAAACCACACACAATCACACACAAACTTGAGCCGTCAGATGTATTCTGAGGCTTTCAAATTGACAACAGCATTCTGGCATCTCATGTGGTATAAAAGTTATGACAAAAAGAGAACATTTCACATACCTGGGAGGAGGAGGGACACTAAAAGGACTGAAAAGGACTAAAAATTCACGTTTCACGTCACCATATCACGCGATCACGTTTTACCAAGATCAAAATCACGGATCACGCTGATATAATTTTTACGCAATCACGCAAACATATTGTTTGTTTCACGTGTCACGTTTTTAAAAACACCCCGATCACGTTTTCACGCAAAACCCCTTTCTTAATGTGTTTTTTGTGGTGTGGAAAAATATCATTATTACCTATTTTAGACGATCTAAACTTAATGAGTGAAACTAAATTTACACGAATATTCATTTAGGGACAGCAATTTATGCTATCCTAGGTTACGCACCAGGATACATTTAAAGAGTCAAGCGGCAATTTTGCTCCTTTTTTTAAGTGACGGCATTCTGTTTTTATTAACTTTTTACACATTTCAATAGTGCAAATAAATTGCTTTACATATTCCTAACTGTTGATTACTGTAAAACAATAAATGTATTTAAACCTATGGTAGTACTGAAAACTCAAATTGTGCTACCTTTTGTTTCAATAACTGACTTTAAATACAGAACCCTGTGGGGTGTCGAAAAACTGAAAGATCGTGCAGCGCGTGCGCTTATCGCCTTGAATGCACACTAGGACAATTAATTTTTTCAGTTAACCCTCATCGAACTCAAAGGGATGAGGCCACCACTATTGAAGGTTAGTTGTTTCTTTTACAAAATATGTTATACAAGAGTGCTCATTTATTACAGAATTGTTTTGCACTTTATTCGGCGTTTATGCGGTTTTAAACGTCGGTAGTAAATGGCGTAATCCATGAATCGGGTTAACTAGTGCTTTATGGTAAATTTGCCGGGGGAAAAACGCGCTTTGTGGATTTTTCCATTTAATACCGGAAAAAATGAATAAACAGCGAAAAAAATGCGAATTAATTCTTGTATTTACATTATTTTCCCGTCGCTATAATAGTATCAGCAAAAAATTCTAATGATAACAAAAATTAAAAGAGAAACTACTACTGTCAGTGTCTTTTCATGCAGTGGAATATCCACATACCGGATGCAAGCGCAGTGTCCGTACAGTTCGTTCACCAATCTCTACACAGAGTTGTCGTTACTTGCATACACTTAACATGCTTAACCTCTGTCAACTTCTCAGCAAATTGTAAGACTCTTGGCAAACGATGAAAAACGATGGAAATGTAAAATTTATTGATGGCACTAATATTTTTCTGAATGAACTTTATATGAAAATCTAACATGGCTTATTAAAATACTCAATGTTGATTGGTTATTGGGGTGGTCTGAAAAAACGTATATAACCCTCTGACGTCGTGTACGTCAACCGTTAAGAGGTAATTGTAAACGCCAGAAAACACGTTAACCGTTGAGATGTCATTTTAAACGTCAGATGCAAAAAAACAACGGAATAATATGCATTATTTTAAGCGACGCTCTGTTCCAACAACACATTTAAAAAGGAGGAAGCTGTATATTTTTCTCGTTTGATGTGTTGAGAGATAGACATAAAATGTAAGTTGTGAGAATTTGTTTGTATTTTGTGCAATTTCTCGACAACATGTGTTTCATGATACATAAAACTTTTATATAACATTTCCAGCGAGTTTAAATTGTGCGAGATCAAAATCTGGTGTTTGGGACTTGAAACAACCGTGGGCCTCACATAGCTCTTAAACCTACCCAAAATTATATTGTTATTAAACCTAAAATATATCAAAATGTAGAAAATAACCCTTGTTTCTATCGATTGTTTACATGTCAATCAGCACCTATAGTTGGTGGTGTCACGGTGATGAAGTTCTGTTCGCCATTTTGATATTCTAGGTATGGTCATGTGACAAATTATCATGTGATTGCATGCTACTTTCTTTAGAAGCCACTTTCTATGCGTGCGCATCCGAGCGTAAATAGTCACAAGTACTTGAAAAATGAATAATATTCGAGATTAAGCGCTATATTGTTTCAAAGAAAAGTATTAAGAAATGTAAAAAATATTAAATTAATTAAACCAATTTGCAAAGATGGCATGAAGCGAATATCAACTTTATTAGGTGAGGCTTAGATAATGTGTTTGTTTGTATGGTGTTTTACGTCATTTTCAACACATGTAAAGTTATGCATGACGGTCGACTGTGTGTGGTGGAGGCGGACAACCCACTTATCCTTGGTAGAATTGAATTGGATTTTATAGTCGCACCAACAGCTAAGGTCAAATGTCGACTTCCATTGGTGGAGGAAGATCCCAGGTGCCCCTACGGGCAATTTTCTTGCACGGGCAGGCACCTGGGTCGATCCACCGACGTTCCGCAAGCATGCTGGACAGCTTCCTCACATAAAGATTCCTAGGCCCATGAGGGATCGAACCCACAGCGGTGAGGGTCAGGTTGATTTCAAGTCAGAGATTCTAACCACTCGGCCACGGACACTCCTATCCTGGGTAGAACCAGTACTGTACACCTCCCGACACTTTCTCACGTATAAGTCGAGTTGTGAGAGGCGAAGGTTACAACGCAACGTCGTTAACTATTCGGCCACGGAGAGGCTTAGAAAAGGGAGCATGGCGAATAAGTGATCGTTTGTATGATAAACCATCTCAACATATCATGTATGTTAACTAGTTTAATAAATTCTAAAATAATGATGCTTAGCTAATTGGTTGAATGGTGGTGTGCGTTATTTTCCGCACATTTTAGGCTACATATCACTTGTTTTTTTGTAGACGTGGCAGACCACCCACTTTTCCCTACAAATTCATGTAGTGTGAATAATACATTTCACTGGCCTATATATAATGATGCGCAAACGCTTTGTAGAGCATTAATGCGTACTGCCTGTTGAGAAAACCCCTCTGATTTAGTCGGTATTTTTATCGTAATCCTTACCGTAATCGTTACCGTAGTTAGTTGTACAGGTCTACTAAGGCCTTAAATATTATCTTTCATGACTAAGTAAAAAATATGTAACAAGTCAGATATCAAAATGAATTATTTATTTGATTTAAAACATTTTATTTCAAATATTTACATCAAAACATCCCAAATATAAAGGTTATTACATAACAAATTAAATTGCATCATACAATAATTGTTTTTATTTATTAAAGGGACGCACAGCATTTATCAAGTTTTTATCAAGCATTAAAATGTGCACCTCGATTGATTAATCAATAATTTATTTTCACTTTACACCCGCTTGCATATATTTAAATTATAAGTTATAACATTTTGGAGTTTAAAAAAAAGAAGATTGCTGCATGTCCCTTTAATATGTAATTGTTTATATGGTGCAAGCCAATTTGAACATATGTGGGGTTATATATATATACATGTAGATGTTTGTTATTTTTTTGGTGAGGAAGACCACTCACTTTTCTTCTGGGTATAACCGGTAATATACACCTCCTGCCATCTGTTATTCCACAAACTTTTATATAATCCAATAAAATTCAGAAAACATTTTAATCCAATAAATAAATTGGGCACGGCCGGTCAGATTAACAGAAACACATTTATATTTTCATATTAGCCCTTATTTTGAGCCACTCCAATGAACTATCCAGTTAATGTCGCCAACGATCCACCTTGTGTCAACAGTCGGATATGCATGTTGATATGATATTGTGCTGGCTGAACTGGTGATCCTCTTACTAGACATATTTTTCTTGAAGTTGATGCTAGTACTGTCCGTATGAGGTATTGCTGATTCATAAAAAAAATAAAATATTGTACACCATCTTGTAATTATATACTATTCTTGTTCGTTTAAGTACCGGCATTTCTGATTCTGTTGTTAATGTTGTAAAAAGTTATATGTGACTACTTGTTTCAATAAAATCCTCCCATATATATTGGGACATCACTAACTATTTTCAGCTAACTCCCAGCATCTCAGGACTCCAGGCTCTGAAAATAAAAATGACATACATGATATTTTGTTTCAACTTAAATAGGTAACAAGTTGTAGGACTGAAATATGTAAATGAATAGTGATTATAGATTAAGAACTTTATTTACATGTACAAAAAATTAAAAATAATCGTTTTCTGCTAAATCAACACATTTATTACCGGTATACCTTATTTAGAGCCGCCCCAAATGACACATAGGAATTCGAGAACCTGTCTTACTCTTACTAATGTATATATTAATAATTTCTATGGTTGTTTATCGTGCTTGGAGGATAGGGGTCTTGGTTAAGTTTAATAATTTAGATGTAATACAGGGACCTTTTTATTTTGTTTGTTTAATTTTACATATGTACTAAGCACAATATGACCTATTTATGTGTCGATGTGCTGTAAAACACCATTTTTATTTTTAGTATAAAAAGTCTGAGACTAAGTGCAGGTACAGACCTAATAACAAATTATTAATATGTCTGTGGTGCAGGACTGGTGCACAATGCAACATATTTTGCAAAGAACAAACATTGATAAATTCATAGATTTTTTGAAGCTGCGCTTACCTACATACTGGCTAATACAAGGCTCTTGATGTAGTTATACTGTGAGACTGGGAAATTTGACTTGAATCTGGCTATGGTAATACTGCACACTGCCTCTAGCTAACTTAGTCTTAGCAGACCTGAAAAAAACAAGTCATATATGATATTGTTTCATTTGTTTTTAATATTAATAACTCTGTCCAACTTTCTCAATGCTAACAATGTCAGCATTCCATAACTTTTTACTTAAAACACAACTGGAATTGAAAGTGGTGCTTTCCAGAAGATGATACTGTCCAAAATGTAAGTCACAGGTGGCATTCATGAACAAATAGTAGATTTTCAAGGCTTACATTTTCATCAATTATTCATCACTCATGTGTTCTAAAAAATTATCAGAATTAAGTTAATATATATCAACCACCACCGTTTTACATGTTTCAACGTTAAACACTTGTCATACAGAAATTAAAAGTGTATTTACTTACATAGGCTACAGTGCAGACAATGCCATGACCCATTTCAGGCATTTGCTGGTGTGTTCCACTTTTCAATTTTAATTCTCTACATTGTCTACTGTAATAGATCTATTTGTTTGTAGTTTGTAAATTACGCACTCATGCAAAACTTGGAATTGTATACGATCGTGATTGTAACACTGTTTTAATTCTACTCCAGTGCAAATAAATTGAAATAATCCATCGGTCAATCGGGCCGTATGTGTAAACGATCTATCTGTGTATGTACACGGATCAGCATTATTTGACCTTTGAATGTGTGTGAGCTATTTTTAGCACATTCCTTAGCTATTTATAAACGTTCAGTTCAATTCACAATATTTAGTTTCTGTGACTGTGTGACATTATGATGTTAATTTGTCCAGGGAGAAGTGGGTTTGTGGCGTGCGACTGACTGGCCCTGGGCTGTGTGTTTTTCTGTGTCGCCGCCATTTTGAATAGCCTCTGAAAGAGTGAAATGCAGGTACCAACTTTCAAAACGGGCACGCAAAATGTATATTCACGAAAAAATAAGAAATTTTCAAGAAAGGTAGATCAGGTAATGATCTTCGACTCCTGTCAATTTCAACAATATTTAAGAATATACAATTTTTGTACCCGTTTTGAAACATTGGCAATTTCGAAGAAAACAAAAACTAGTTTTTTTCGATCTTCGCATTTGTACCGCGATTTCCGACTATGATATCTCAATAAAACCTGTCAACACGATTGTTTTATAAATCTCCGACATAATAACTGACTTCTGATATGATTTGTTTTCTTTGCCATATAGTATAAGCTTTAAACTAGTGTTTCTAAAAAGAGTACTATAAAATCCGCGCATCTGCACGTGCTTGCAAAATGGGAACTACGTTGCCTCCAACACCAATTATTTATGTTTGAGTTATGCGGTTCAAGCACGTGAAATGACTTCTCTGCTCCCGTACTGATTTGTTCTGGAAGTGAAACAACTTTTATAATTTCACACATGCTTTACATTCGTGTAAGTATTATAAAAATTCTTCATTGGGAATTCCAACACGAGATATAAATGTCGGAACCGAGGCTCTACAGATGTTCCGACTAAAACAGCTATATTGAGAGCTGGAATTTCCATATCTGAACCGGATACCAATGATTGATTCTTTTTCTTGCATACCATTAATGCTACTAACAACTGTCATTGTTGATATCAGCGCGCGAAGTTTATCTTCCCCCATGTGTAAGATCAGGCTTTCCAGCACCCATGTAAAAAGCGGATCACCTTATCCGGTATGCAAGAAATGTTTTCTTACACCTCAATGAAATAATATCTGTCTTTCTCTCCAAATCAACAAATGTCCTCTCTCTATATATAACTTTTGAACTTTATAATTATGTGAGACTAAATAATAAATAGTTGCAAAAATACAGGCTCTAAATATGGGTCAACTATCACTTAAATTGTCTACCAAGAATTTAGATATCGATAAGCATGACATACCTGTATAAATGACCCATCCGCTCTATAAATTTCAAAAGCTCCAATCGCGACGGCTACGATGACCGGAAGTAGGCCGACAAACATACCAAAGAAAATTGCCATCGAATTGTAAACATACCCGTCACCATAGTTAGGTGCGGAGTACTGAGTGAGCATCGTCACAAATGAAAGCTGGAAAGAGAAATTATTAATAGTGAAACAGTTTGCCTTTGTGTGTGTGTGTGTGTGCGTGCGTGCGTGCGTGCGCGCCTGCGTGAGAAGGGTATTTGAGAAAACTACACATTACAAACAACACATTTTAAATGACAGAGGCAATTCGAACATGAATATATCCATAAAATACATTTGAAAGATATATTTCGAGAATGAGCATGACTGTAATTTTGTAAAGGGTGTCTGAGAAAGAAACGAGGAAAGAATATATATATATATATTTGAAAATGTTGACGTTCAAAAATCGGCCTCGCCATAGCCGGGGATTGAACCATGGACCTCTTAATTACCGGTCCAGTTTTCTGGGATAAAAGTTTTGGACGTGTCGCTGGGAGTTAAACTTAAAAATACGTTTAAATGTCGATCAGGAGCATTCACCGAACACAGACAACCACAAACTCGCATTCAAAACAAACAACAATTAAGGAGAATTTAGAAGCAACGCATGCGACACCGCAAACATAAAAGGGTTGACAATAGTGGTACCGCCTTGGAACGGTCGTTGACAATAGTGGTACCTCTTTGGAACGGTCAGTGACAATAGTGGTACCGCCTTGGAACGGTCAGTGACAATAGTGGTACCGCCTTGTAACGGTCAGTGACAATAGTGGTACTGCCTTGGAACGGTCAGAGACAATAGTGGTACCGCCTTGGTCAAATATATAGATGCGTGCATTTTCTCTGTCATATTATTTAATGCATACATAAATGGTGGACTTTGGGCTACCTACCGTAACAATGACAGGAATGATAAGTGACCAAAATACTCGTAAAAGCACGGACACATCTCGTCCGGTCATTATGCTGATGTCTCGGCTGAATCTGTCTGTACCTGAGTATTGATAAATATTTTGGATTACGATAGGTCACGATTTTTTTCGTTTTGACAATGATGTACATATTCGTAGAAAAGGGCACTCTACTGTCACGACATGCCCCACCGTTTAGATTTAGACAATTTAAATGGTGAAAGAACACCTCAGATATTTGAGTTTACCTCAGATACCTCAGTAGGACAAGGCCCTTTCGCAGCATACAGACACAAGTTTTAAAAAGAATATTTCGTCGCAGACGGAACGCTAACCTACGACTATACTGATTTTAGTAAATATACTACACACATGATTATATAATATTGATATAGAATTTATAAACAGTGGTTTACGACATAATTATAACGTATGAAAGCTTATAAAATATAATTGACAAAGCCATTACCGTATATCCAGCAAATTCCGTACACCTCAAGTAATGAACTAAAGAATAAACCAAACTGAGAGAAATACCAGTCTGCTAGATTGAATATGTAGATACCATTCTGAAACAGAGGAGACACTATAACTAAGTACAATAACAAAAGATGCACGTTTAAGTGAATATAAAAGTCGATTAGGAAATGCATCAGTCAAGGAACACAGTCAACCACAAACACGCACAGACACAAACAGTAATTACAAAGATGATTAAACGGCAAGATATGACATCACACACTTAAAAGGGTTGACAATATGGCTACCGCCTTGGAACGGTGAGTGGCAAAAAAGGTCACTTGGGGTTTACACCAGGGTGCACCAAATCTCACTCTTACCCTATTGTCATCTCAGTTAAACAGGACAGGGTAAATAAAGATAACCCCGCCAGGTTATATTCTCTAACAAACAAGTATTAATAGGCAATATAAATAAAACACATAAATGATCATGTATAAAACAAAATCCTAGAAAGCCACAAAGCAAGTACTCAGCGACTTGACAGAAGCCAGAGCAACAAGAGAACAAACCGTTAAGGGTACGACAAGACAAGATTTAAGACAAACACCAAACCCTACCGTCCTATGAGGATTTAGGTAGACGTCTTAATGGGGTACACAATCTGTCCGGTCATCGCACAATCAAAGAGAAAGGTGGCGAACTGTAAATGGGTTAACCATTAAACATGCAATGCGTTGCAAAATGATAGGTCCATAACCTATTTTGATAAACTTTTTAAGTTTTATAAAGATTGTTTGAAAGTGATTATGACCATGGATCTTACGAAGTTTCACCATAGAAGTTAGGTTGTGATAGTCCTTGTCCCAGAAGAGTTTAAATTATGTTTATATTTTAAAAGCCGATCAGGGTTACAATAAAAAGAGTTTGCAAAGGTTTTCAAAGTTTATGGTAATGGTAGCCCTGCAGGAGTAGTTGTTTAGTTATACAAAATTTACGAATATTAAAGTACTTAACCCGACTACAAGCTCTTGAAAAACGAATAAGTAGCTCGGGGAACATCCTCATATAAGTGGGGATAATTAACAATATCACAATTAAAACATCTCTCTTGTCATAGATTTTACTAATTATTTCACCATGTTCAAAAGAGAGATGTAAATCAAGAAAAAAAGCGACATTATCAGAAATGTAGGGCTTTGCTGAGTTGAAGTTACTAACCATAGTAGAAAAGAAAGGATTGTCAATGTTCAATATGTCATCCAGATATCGAGAGGTGTCATTAAGGGCTTCAATTACACCTGCCTGAGTATCGGATGAAATATTCAACACAAAATCTCTTTCATAGCAATACAAGAACAAATCTGCGACAAGAGGTGCACAGTTCATACCAATAGGGATACCAAAAATTTGTCTATAAACGGTAGTTCCATACCTGACGAAAATATTATCTAATAGAGAAAAATGAGTGCTTCACAAACTTCTTGGCAAGTCCACGTATTGTTATTATCTTTTTGAATGAGAGCAATAAGCTGTCTTTGATGAGGTGACTTTATTCAGATCTAAAACTATTTTAGTGCAGTCCTTTAAAGTATTTTTCCTTGACCGATACACATTTTTGCAACTGTGACATACATTGTCGAAGACTCCAGTATATTATTCAACGTTTGAATACCCTTAAGACACTGGAAAATGGCAGAACCAATGGCATTTCTGGTCGACAGAAAGCATTTTCTTCAGTCTTGGAAAGAGAGAAAAAGTCGCATATGTTCAAGTCTGGAGAGTACGGTGGGTGGGCCAGCTATACCACTTTTTCCTTTCGTAGATATTGCTGTACATATTGGCATTTGCGTGTTACTGCATTTTAATGCAAAAGACAAATACCTCGCAATCCTGCCGCAGGTCGGATTTCTTTCATAGAAATTGTTAACCTTTTTCAATACAACGTTTTTATAAAATTGTCCAGTAATAGATCGACCACTGGGAGTAGGCATTTGAACAACGGGACCTCTAGAATTAACAAATATTGAGCAGAAAAACATTTTTTAGCGCTCCGTGAACGCTTGACTATGACTGGTCTTTCTTGAACATTGTTTAGCCACTGTTTGTTTTGGCTCGACGCTGGGGCCCATCTTGCACAAATCTTCAACTTTAAATGCTTGGTAAGAATTTCATGAACTGATGCCGATGAAATGCCCACTATATCTTGCATCTTCTTCGATACACATGTGTACAGCAGAGCCCTAGGCCGACCAGTATGGCGTTCATCTTTTATGTCTAATTTTCCATTATTATTTTTTATACCACCTGTATACGGTAGCCCTATACACCTCCCTAGACCCATAAATACCACACAGTTCCGAAAACACACCTCTGCAACAAATATGTAGCGTTTTAATATAAACCCGTATTTCAGACTGCAAAGCCTTTCTCATGACTATAGCAAAATATGACCAGATCTAAACGAGTATGATAATGGACCTTTGGAAACGGCCGAAAACGACACATACGAAATATTGCAGTCTCGGTTTGATTGAGACTGTTCATGGGCGGTAGTGAAATATGCTAGCTACCGCTCACGCCCTCTAGTCCCGGGTTGAGCAGAACTCAATATTAATAAAATCAATAGTACAACATTTTAACCATCCCGAAGATGGCATGCATATGGTGGTGGACATGTAGTATCTCTTTCTTCCCCATGTCGTACGGCGTATGGTCCCAGTATCTAATAAAATTAAATGCCCCGAAGAGCGAAATAAACATAATAGAATTTAGTTGGGAGCAGCGGTTATGAAGCCTGCATATCACAAGTAACAGTCAAAAGACTAAATTAAAAAGCAGACAAGATATCCTATAAGTGGTTAAACAATACCCAGAGCCTTTAATCGGCCGGTAAGATTTAAATATTTATATTTAGAGTCCTGAGCAATATATGAAATGGAGGTCAAAGTTCAAATGATTAAAAATTTCGTCCGAAACAGAATTTTCGGGAGCATTTATCATTTGTTGATGACATTTCTTGTTCATAATGAACTGTAATGAAATAATATCTTACATTCATTGTTAATGGTAAGCCAGCCACAAAGAACGCCAAACCTGTAAATATGTTTACGAGCGCACGACGATGCATAAGTTGCTTTGGAAACATATCAATAATTCCGCTGGTAATTGTCTCAAGCATGCCAAACAGAAACATAAGTATACGAATTACCCAAATGCGATGCGTCTGAACCATAGAAACAAAGCCTGAACTTATTTTTAAGAAACAAGAACTCAATATGTGTTAATATAAAACTACGTACCGATTATTTTTGACAAGAAAATACATATATATTCTGAACTGAACAGTACTGTACCTCAAACTAAATCAAATCAGCAAATTAAAAGGAGTCAATAAACAGGACAATATATAACATAAACAGAGGTGAAAACAGGGTAGCAATATGGCCTACTGGTCAACTTAAGTCTATACAAATGGCGCACTCACGTTGATTATGTTTAGATGAAATCGTCTGTGAAGAACGAAGTATGCCGGTTGATAGATATACAAAACAGTGCTGCATAATTATACTTATAAAAGTGTACGTTACAATATTATCATATATTACTTACTATGCTATCAAACATAACAGTAACCAGGGTCAGGAAGAAGAGAACCGACCAAAGTTGTGGGACGGGCATTTGGCTGATCGCAGTTGGAAAAGCGACAAACGTCAGACCGGGACCTGAAATAACACATGGACAAGATGAAGTATATAGGTTGCATGTACACATGTATGCGCACAAAAGGTAATGTGCCAACATGAATAGTTTCATTTTTTAAGTATTGAAACAAATATTGCTTTTATGCTGTACGCATTTATACGCAGATGAAGATTAAGATTTTTACAGATACATGTACATCTTTAAATTTAAATTATGAAATTCCGTATAACTTTTGATCTAATTTTACTTGCAAAAGCACAATACTAGATATTTATCCAATTGAATACATGAAGCTATCTATATACTGTAATTATAACGTGATTTACAGATTTTGATTGTAAACACAATAGGTATTTCCCAGATTGTATAACAAATAGTTACCAGATTGCATTGCAATTTCCTCCACTGTTCTCCCAGACTCTTTTGCCATAAAACCAAGAATAACGAATACTGAAAGTCCATTGTAAAATGACGTAAAACCGGCAGAGACACAAACCAACGTAGTTGACCTGTAACAAATACATCACTTGTATTTTACGTTTTCGCTCGATTGTTTATAATTGCTATGTATGTATAGCAGTATTGAAAATGTAGTAAATGACGTGTTTAATACACATGGTAACGAGATGCTAGAGATACCCAAACCACATTTTAGATGCAGCAAGAACATCAATATAGATGATCATGTATTTATGAATATATAAATACATACTTTTTCTATAAAGCATTGTAAATCACATGTGTATGTTTACTTAATATAATCTGCCCAACTAGTCAACATAATATAATTGTATGCGCGTTTCTACTCCCCTGTATAGGGAATTTAAATGATCATAATATAAAAATTCCAAAATAAATGGTGTTTATAACAGATCTAATTGTAATGCCAATATGTTACGAGGATCGGCAACCATTGCAGTCACTGAAACCATCCAGACAATGAAGTACATTTTTGTCAAAAGTAAAATTGAGCGATTACAACTCTTATACATGATCATCTGGTATATAGTAATTTGTCATTTTCGTTATCATAAATAATTTTGTTATTTTTAAGATTGTTAAATAGAGGATCTTACACGAGTACTCATTCATTATTGAATTTATTAAACGAGTTGGCAAAATGATATAATGCGAGGCTCTTGCCGAGATTATATTATTTTTGCTAACGAGTTTAATAAATTCAATAATGAATGAGAACGAATGTCAGATTCTATTTATCACATGACTCACATATCGACCTTTATTGCATTGTGCATGTCGCCTTTACACGCGAAACCGACAAAAACCGTGGGAATTGGATCATAGTCATTATCGATTGTTTTTGACAGCGCATACTAGGCTTATTTGCATACTTATATAACTAATGGTATATCGAAAATATAGAATTGTGTTATTCCACTCCCACACCGTAAGTTATGTGATAAATAATTTATATTGATGCGCAAGTTGTCACGGTCTTATTGCCATACAAACCAGAACGTGTTTTGATGGAATCTGTTGTAGCTAGCCATTGTAATGACACCTCCCCAGGATGGTCCCAGTGAATAGAAAACCTGGATAGCAGCCTCAAGCCAAACCTGGTTAATTAAAAATAAATAAAAATATATTTACTGAATTAGGTTGTTATGTCGCAACAACACACACAGAGGTCATTGAGCTCCAAAAGGAAGAAAAAAACCATTTCGAGTTATTTTCCATTCACATCGAGATAAAACAATTATCGTATGACCCAAGAACCTTCTCACCTCCTTAAAACTGAAGTTCCTGCAAATTCTGACTTTCATCACCTCTAAGTCGCCTTTTACGATTGTAAGTAAGTGAGTAAGTAAGTAAATGACATGTGCATAATATACAATACAATCATAGTACAGAAGGAAATAAATAGCACCAGGCCCAATGGGCCTATAAGTCACCTATAGTTAAGATTGTATTACACATATGTGGTACCACATTACATTGATCTCCGAGGGACACTTGGAGGCAGAAAAATATATCATTATAAAACAAACATACTAATAACTTGCATATCAGTAACAAAAAAGGCAAGATCATACGAGTTCAAAGTAATTGGCAGCTCTGTAAACGACGTTTTTAACATTAATACGATTACAATGCTGTCGCAACCAACTAAAATTATTAAAAAACAAATCTTACCCGGTACCTGACGAAATGGTAGAAAGGGAAAATTCCCCAGTTAACAACTCTCTTATGCAAATTTAACACTTTTGTTACTGTTTTGTATTGTTTATAAACAAATGCTTACAATATTGTAAGGTGCATCGGGGGGATGGCCCTCCCCGACCCCCATGCACCAATGACGGGGAGAATAAATGGATCACCAAATTGGTGGTTGAAAATTAAAAAAAAAAAAAAAAAAAGCATATCCCATTACATGTTTACAGGGTTAACATTACATATTATCTGTATTGTCGAATACGTATAGATTATTAGATTTGTATTGTATTAGAAGAACGCGTGCATATGTCCCAATACAAATGTTATAACATTTGTTTTGCATACGCATTTTTTATATAAAAACGAATAAAAAGAGCAAAACAATAGGTTTTAACATTTAATTTTCACCCAAAACGTTTATTTGAATAGACGGTCGTAACATCGTTGGATTTTTTCACAATGGAACAAAAATGCTAAAATGTTTATATAACATGACAAACTTCCTGTGACACGAACTGCGAATTGTAACAAATTCCTAACGAGATGCGAAGTAGTAGTTCCAGTACTATGATTTTACAACCGTCAACGCGTCAATTCATAACTTTCCATTGCAGAGATGTTGAGGTTTTATCTTATTTTCAGGTTTACCACCACTAATTACAGGTAAGCCTCAGAGGTGTAGTCGAATGTAGTTCCTATAATAAAAGGTAATCCCTCCTTTTTTGATGAAAAAAGGTAATCCCTCCTTTTTTGATGAAAATGGGAAAATTTCCAATTTCGATTTTGTGGTTGTATGTATAAGAAGCGTATTAATAAATGTTACTGGATCACTGAATATTTTCGAAATTTCGACTCTATGCTTACACTTTGTGATTTTTCAAGTGGAAAATTAGTTTTCTATATGAACATTACACTGCTGCATTATCCATACTTGAGTTAAATTTGCAGTAAATCATAAATATGTGACACTTTAACATTGGTGTCTATGGGGAAAATAATTAGTGGTATAATACCTTCAGTAGGTGATAAAAAGTGTGTTATTCGGTTTTTATCCTTAGGTTCTATAGTAAAATAAAAATCTTTATGTATCTGTATGACTTAATGTCTGGTCACTGATGGGTCTGTTTTTTTGATGTTGCTCTATCAAAATTACACACAAAGATGGGCGATAATTGACGTTTCCTGCTACATTGAAGTAAACAGAGCTTGTGAATACGCATGCAATAAACATATGTTAAATGGTGAACTAAAAGTAATATATACTCAGCTGCAAAAGAAAGTGTACACTGAGTTTTGTTTATATTTAATTGTATACATTTTTTTTAGAATTAAATTGACAAATTCCAAAATGAATATGCCATGTTTGCTACCGAAGTTTTTATCATTCCATTGCCAATATCATGTTCAATATGTTGAATCATTAAGGGGCTGTCGCTTGATAAAGCGGATAAAAGTGTGTTTTTTAAAGTGTACACTTTCTTTTGCAACCGAGTATAATATTGATATACCTGTACAGATAGAAGTTTGGAAAAGTCCGGCATGAGATATACTCGTAATCCATCGAGGGAACCTTCAAGTGTAAGCCCCTTTATTAGCATGACTGTGATCAATACATAAGGGGCTGTGGCCGTAACGTAGACTACTTTCCCGAGACTTTTCACACCTTTAATCAGTGCCAGAACAACAAACAGCCAGGTTAAAAACAAACAGAGTTCCAAGTGGGGCTGTATGCTGCCAAGGTCTTCTAGACCTAGACCTGATTTTGATCGTCCTATAACGTTGTGCCTAAAAAATGTTCAAACGATTGCATTAGAGATAGAATTACATTAGAATATCCGGTAATGTTCTTTTACAGATAGAAGTTTGGAAAAGTCCGGCATGAGATATACTCGTAATCCATCGAGGGAACCTTCAAGTGTAAGCCCCTTTATTAGCATGACTGTGATCAATACATAAGGGGCTGTGGCCGTAACGTAGACTACTTTCCCGAGGCTTTTCACACCTTTAATCAGTGCCAGAACAACAAACAGCCAGGCTAAAAACAAACAGAGTACCAAGTGGGGCTGTATGCTGCCAAGGTCTTCTAGACCTAGACCTGATTTTGATCGTCCTATAACGTTGTGCCTAAAAAATGTTCAAACGATTGCATTAGAGATAGAATTACATTAGAATATCCGGTAATGTTCTTTTATCAAATTTATTATAGATATACATGTGTTTTTTTGTTGTAAAATGTGCGGTAAAAGGGGAATTTACATTAAATGATTTTTGTTTATATACTAAAGGAAAAGAAGAAACGCAACAATATAATTTCCGCTATATACTTATATAATGCACTTAATGCCATGTAATTCTTCAGAGACCCCGAAGATGTTTCGTAAAAAAAAGGTTGCAGATCATTCGAGAAAGAAGAAACCGGTGTTTCGGTAGTCTTCACAGTCTACGTTTTAACACGATATTCATAAATATTGAAGTTCCCATTGAAAATTTGAGCCAGTTCAGTAATGTATTTATTGTAAAGAGTTTGCAGCATTTTACATCATAAGTTTGCCCACCTGATTGAGCCAAGCGTGTATTCTGTCAATAATGAAACTTTGAACGAAATAATATTTGGTGCGTTATGTGTTGTTTTAGTATATCTATTGTTTTAATGTAAATGTCTAATGTAGCCATGTGCCATTCGATTAACAGCAGCATATTAAACATACAAGATAAAGCAGAAATTCCCGAGTTGCCTTTCTTTTCTTTCTTTAGTATATATCTATAAATAAATATTAAATTGGAATTTACAATGTCCGGCTGCTGACCAGTCATTTCCCCCAAAACACCCCTTTGTCACATAAACGGAATGGTCTTAATTCAAAGAAAGAACAATCAACTACATATATGTAGAGTGTTAATCACTTTCACTTATATTTATCAAAACATTCTGTACTGCGCAGAACTTTACATACGGGGGCGCCCATTGTAACAGCCTGTAAACAACCTTGACATCCGAGATAGCGTAAACAATGGGGTTATTGTGTTAGAATCGAAATAATAAATACGTACCTGTATTTTATCGGTTAGTCGTTCAGATGCGCGTATTAATTAAATCACGAGAACGTAAGCACGATTGATTTAATTAATACGCATGCGAACGCCTGATTGTATTTTATTCACCGATAAAATACAAGTACGTATTTATTATTTCTTAATCATAGTATGATTGCTAAAATAATCCTTTTTTAACTATGAGATACATATAAACAAATTAAAATAAAATAATTAAGTAGTCATAAGCTTAGTCTTACGTCATTGGATCAATAGAGAACATTCGTTTTACTACATCATCATGTATAAATTAATATCAGACGATCAGTTTACTACATAACCAATAACAGAAGATCACATCATATTCAAAATAATACATTGTTGATTCTTACTCCCAAAACTCAAATGCAGACGAGCTGTATCCGGACAAAATTTTCGTTGATACTGTCCCATTGGACAATGACGTCACATTGTAAGGCAACATTGATCCATTCGCACCACCAATGCTTGTGTTTGTTGATAGTATGTCGTTAAGTCCTGAAAGAAATAGCCTTTACGACATTAACACGTAGACTATTTTCAAAATCTGTCCATGATTTTGTAAGGGGCATATTTTAAAGGATTACATACTGAAAGCATATAGCCTAGCATTATGGTAATAGAGCGTTATTTAATAACACATGGCGTATCTTTCTGTCATTCAAAATAAATACTTAAAAATGAAGGATATCATATAGAAAACCACGTCCCCCAAACGCAATAGCATCGTAAGATGTCCGAGTATAGAAAACTAAATCAAACCAAAAAAGATACATAAACAACAGTCTATATAATAAGTGATAAAGTCAGAACGGCAGAAAGCAATAAGGCTAGCGTAACATGTGTGTGCTCACACTCTTTCGAACTAAATTCCACTTGCCTTGAACTTTTCAACTCGATGACTGTTCATTCGTTTTTAAAACTGTTGTGCGTCTTTCCGATATATTAAATATGTAGCATTTTTGTTTTAACCCGTTAAGCACGACTAAAATAGCCTTTGCGTCCATTGTAAACCCAGATCAGACTGCGAGTGATCAGCGTTTAAATTGTCCTGCTTCTGATCAGTAATTTCCATAAAAAAAAACTTTGTCACATTAATTTAATGGAATGGTCTTAATTCAAAGAAAAAACAGTCCATTATGTATATGTAGCGGATAAGGGTTAAATGTAAGCAAAAAATGCCTTCGGTAGATGTGAAACTGCACATATCATTAGTTTCCGGAAAACGTTACAGTGGAAACATTTAATTCGTCTACATTTACTTTTTTTATTTTGCATTTTTCGGATATACTGTGGTGGATCCAGTAGTTTCGGTATGCTGCCACAGTGATGTGGAACTCTTTTCCTGAGGAATTAAACAAGTCTCAAATTTTAACCAGTTTAAAAAGCAACTTTTAGTTTGAAATGGAAATAATTTTAGATGTGACCAATGCCTGTAAAATGCGATATTTCTTTGCTCCCCCACACCCATCCACCCACATACACACAACCCTGGGACAGCAACTACTCTACCTCAACATGTGTCTTGTAGGTGCTTGAACGTAAGTATTACAGGCATACAAGTACAGTAGATTATGGGTGATTGACCTCGTTTGACCTCACCTAAATGTATTCGACTATATACATAAAACAAAAACAACATACCTTTACAAGATGGCGTATTCCATTCATTATCGCACGTCGTCCAAGGCAGTAACGGGAAAAACGAGTAAAAAAGAAAATAGAACACCCAGGCGAGTATCATAGTCAAGTACCATACTACAGTCAGGGACAGGATGACCTGAACAAGCCCTATACCTGGATATAAAATAAAAACGAATTATAAGGGGAAACTCTTACCCAATTGTCATCCCAATAAAATGTGACAATGTACTTGAAGAAATCTCCAACAGGATATATTCCCCTTACAAACTAGGCAGCATTAATAGCCAATTGAATTGATCTGAATTGGGTTTAAGACGCACCAACAAATGAAAGGTTTATGGCGCCTAACAGGAATGAACATGCCAGGCTCATCCTCCATGTACAGATAAAATATGGAGAATGGGCCTAGAATCTTGTCACCTGCAGAACTGTAGAGTTGCTGAGAATTCTATTGTAGACACTCCATTTACGTCGGAGCCACGTTTATTGTTTTTCCACCACTGCTCTAGTGATCTGAGCGAGATGGCACCTGAAACAATGCAGGGGTCATGATGAAGACCTTTAATGAGCCAATATAAGTATAACACAACAAATGGTCATGTTGTATGCATATAAAACAAACGAAATCATAGAAAGCCACAAACCAAGTACTCAATGACTTGGCAGAAGAAATAGCAACAAGTGAAAAACAAAAACATTAAGGGCAAGACAAGACAAGAACAAGTATGATAATGGACCTTTGGAAACGGCCGAGCACGACACATACGAAATATTGCAGTCTCGGTTTGACTGAAACTGTTCATGAGCGGTAGCTAGCGGTAGTGTAATATGCTAGCTAACGCTCACGCCTTCTATCCCCGGGTTGAGCAGAACTCAATATTCATAAAATCAATAGTATACAATTTAAACCATCCCGAAGATGGCATGCATACGGCGGTGGACATGGAGTCATATGCTTCCCCATTTCGTACGGCGTATGGTCCCATTATCGCACAATCAAAGAAGAAAGCATAGTGGCGACCTATAAATGGGTGCAGTGCTTTGCAAACTGATAGGATAATACTCTTTTTACAAGTTTAATAAAGATGAAAGTGATCATGATCAAGGATCTTACGAAGTGTTTTTTTTACATCTGGGCAGCATAGAAGTAAGGCTGTGATAGTCCTTGTCGCAGAAGAGTTCTTAAATCACTTTTATATTTCAAAGGTAGATCAGGGTTACGATAATAACATTTTACAAAGATTTTTCGAAATGTATGGCAACGATAGCCCTTATGGTGTACTTTTTGTTTTAGTTCTACAAACGTTTCGAATATTAAAAAGAGTTTGAAAGAGGAAATTTGGGTTAATATAAAAAAAAATTAGTTCAGTCTCGGTTTGAGACTGTTCATCAACGGTAGTACAAATTGCTTGCTACCGCTCAAGCCCTTTAGTCCTGGGCTGAGCAGAGCCCAATATTTAAAATGTCAATAGTACAAACAGATGTTAGCCATCCTGAAGACGGTGTTGCATATGACGGTCATACGGTCATACCATATTCCATGGCCAGCGACTTATAGCCCTAGTTCCTAAAAAAAACACTTTGCTTAGGACTTCCTCGCCTCTCATCGATGCTACGGGTAGGTTTTACTGCCTACAGCCCGTTTTAAGTCGGTAATCCTGTCTTTATCACTCTTTAGAGAGAGAGAGATTGGGAGGGGTTGGGATGGGGTGGGGAGGGTGGGAGGAGGAGGACATCAGTATAAATAAATAAATAAAAGATAGACCTAAAACAAACACATTCATAACTAAATACATATTTACAAATAATTCATTAAATAAACAAACAAATAAATGCATGATATTCTGTATTCATATAATCCATGTCATCAGTCACCAATCCATAGCTCTGATGTGCGTACTTATTAATGTTCTAAATTATGATTGATCATGCCATACTACACTTACGTCCATTAAGATCCCCGTAAATAAACACCTTAATCTGACGTAATAGTTTTAATGAGATTAACGACACGCTCTAATTATAATAATTGCAACAGTTTTGTGATGAAAGTCAAATTCCGTTTGAAACTGGGCCAACATTTGGAGGTGTGTGAATTTCAAATGTCTTTTACCCGGAATTAGAATAACATAATTATATGCAATGGTCAAATCTAAAAGAATAACATCACTGTTAATATATATTTTAACTGTGCACTGATCAGGCGCGGATTCACAGGCGGAACCAACGTACGCCCGCTTAAATATGTTAAGAAAATGAATGTGTCCACCCACACCCCAACCCTAAGATACCTTACGCCACCTAAGTAAAACAATACATGTTTACAAATGTTACACATATTGTAAAAATCAAGTACAATGCGTTTAAAACGGGTGACAACGTTTTCTTTTCTTTAAAAATAAATATTTTAGGACATATACACTTCTCACCCGCCTAATTAAACACATTGATCCGTTTCTGCTTTATCAACAATGTTTCCGTTAAAAAATTTTGCTCTTGCTTCTAGCCCTCGACTTTTTCTATATATATATTTTTTTTTATGTTGCCTCTTGTGTTCTTCTCCACAGTGTTTTATAAATTGGTGAAATTGTACAAATCGTGTTATTGTGTTTAAATTATGTAAATGTGTGTTTATATGATTAAAAACTGTGTAAAATGTTAAGTCAATACAATTTCTTCTTCTTCCCTTTTTCTTCATATGCATACAATGAAAACTAATTACATAAACCCCTCATTGTAAACTAATTACATAAACACTTTCATTGTAAACTAATTATATAAACACTCTCATTGTAAACTAATTACATAAACACTCTCATTGTAAACTAATTACATAAACACTCTCATTGTAAAATAATTACATAAACACTCTCATTGTAAACTAATTATATTAACACTCTCATTGTAAACTAATTACATAAACACTCTTATTGTAAACTAATTATATTAACACTCTCATTGTAAACTAATTACATAAACACTCTCATTGTAAACTAATTATATAAACACTCTCATTGTAAACTAATTACATAAACCCCTCATTATAAACTAATTATATAAACACTTTCATTGTAAACTAATTACATAAACACACTCATTGTAAACTAATTACATAAACACTCACATTGTAAACTAATTATATAAACACACTCATTGTAAACTAATTACATAAACCCCTCATTGTAAACTAATCATATAAACACTCTCATTGTAAACTAATCATATAAACACTCTCATTGTAAACTAATTATATAAACCCCTCATTGTAAACTAATTACATATAAACATTCTCATTGTAAACTAATTATATAAACACTCTCATTGTAAACTAATTATAGAAACACCCTCATTGTAAACTAATTACATAAACACTCTCATTGTAAACTAATTATATAAACCCCTCATTGTAAACTAATTACATATACCCCTCATTGTAAACTAATTATATAAACCCCTCATTGTAAACTGATTACATAAACCCCTCATTGTAATCTAATTATATAAACACCCTCATTGTAAACTAATTATATAAACCCCTCATTGTAAATTACTATTTAACATACCTTTCAGTAAAGGGCAGAACTCGAATGCAAAGGCGGGACTTTTACCGGTGAACTGACCGAGGCACACTTCCAAGTAGTATAGAGGTCCACCCGATGTGATCAAAAAGAAGAAATAGGGAATTAAAAAGGCTCCCCCGCCATTACGACTGAAATAAAGCAATATTTATTTGTTTAATAATTTAAACATAACAAGAAAAGTATAACGCATGTACAACGCATGCGTTATATGGAGACGATTTTTAATAATGGGTTAGTTTGTGGAGGCTTTGTTCAAGTCACATACCTGTAGTCGTCGATATGGAGATGACGGGAAGGTCTCATCTCGTTGGTAAAGTGAAGAATTAAAATATACTGTATGAATACAGATAAGTTTTTATTTGGTTTAGGTAGACATTATTGTACATGTTAAAGGAAACATATTCAAGTATTTTCAATTAAACGATTTACACCTGAGCTATTACAAGTAATTTCAGTGACCATGCTACAATATAATATAAAAAGTCATATTTACGTAAATATTACAAGTGATTATCATACATGTCATATGGGCCTTATTTAGTTGTATTCAGGCTCAAAACCGCTTCGGAGTTGCCGTTAATGCAATCAACTTTGCATTTTAAATGAATTAAAAGTGATCTTATAGAAAATATTTAATTTCTTTACTTCTTTACTTCATTATAATACTCAAATATAAATGGATGCCGAAGCGTCTAGAGTAAAAATTAAAATAGATGCCGAAATGGTTTGATGCCGAAACGTCTAGGTGCCGATTCGTCTAGGTGTCGAAATGGTTTGGTGCCGAAACGTCCTAAATCGATCTTGATCACACAGACGCAAAAACTTGAGAATTGTCTGCATTTATTCATAAGCATTTTTCATGTACTGATCATTGGGACTCAATCGTGAACGCTCGGCCAATCCCGTCATTCCTCGGGATCCCGCCTCGTGTGTATCACGGCGCTTCGGTATGTTCAAAATATTCACATTCTGTTAGCCGGAAGGCAACGGCACAGAAAATAGTGCACTGTTGCTAAGCTGTTGCTACATAAACATTACGGCCACTTGCCACACGTGTTGATGTATGATTTGCGCATGTTTGTTATTTACAACACAGATGAAAGTTTTATCACTGCTTTCACTTAAATCAACCATAGATGGAGCAATCGGCTAAATGACATTGCAAAATGTTGAAGATTACTTTGATTTTGAATGCAAATTCGTTTTGGCGGGAATCTGACGCGCGTCACGCTAGTATATGGAAACCTGCGTATTACATTCGAGTCATGCTGCGAAGCAGTGTACGAGATGTTGCGAATGCATTGGGACTCTGCTTTAATTAGACTAATATACTATATACGTAATAGTTTTCGTCTAGAAAATTAAATCAGTATACATATGTATCATTTGCTTGCTGTAGGTAAATACAATGATATCTGCGACCTGTGGAAATTATATAGGTCAGCCTGCGAGTAATTTGGAAGCTGACCAAGGTTTACACTATTGTTTTTGTATTAGTAATTCATAAAAGCACACTCTTTGTTACATAAATGCAATGTTAAATTCATGGTAATAACTATATAAGTAATATATGATGGTTTCATTGAGTTGGTTAATTTAAACAACGAGATGGGCTTAGCCCATCCAGGTGTTTAAATTAACCAACTCAATATAAACCATACTCTCATTTGTTTTGCAGCATGGTCGCTGAAATTCCTTTTGTATTTCCAAAGGTGTAAATCGCTTAATTGAAAATAACACATGTCAGATTAAATGGTGTACTCTAACTACCATTTACTGGAAGAAGTTAGAGTATGGCAAACAGCTGAAATAGACATGCTACAAAACAAATAGAGTATGGTCTCATCTTGTTGGTCTTGTTGATGTTTAAATCAACCAACTCGATGAGACCATACTCTATCTATTACTTGTAGCATGTCCATTTCAGTTCCCTGCCATACTCTAACTTCCTATAACTGGTAGTTGTATTACACCATTTATTATGACAGGTGTTATTTTCAATTAAACGATTTACACCTGTGCTATTACAAAGAGAATGTTCAGTGACCATGCTACAAAATGTCTATAGAAAGAAAAAAAACATTCATTTTTCCGAAGCCTCCATTTGTAACATAAATGGAAAGGTCAAAATTCATACCACAATTCCAATATTGGACTTGTGTAGTCCATTATAGAAATACGGTACGGTAATGTTTAATCTTAATGTAAATCAGTCAAGCATACATGTATCTACAAGATGGGGTCGTATGTATTACCTGCATATAATCGGGAATCTCCATACACTTCCAATTCCGACGGTATAGCCCATCATGGCGAGAAAAAATTCTACTTTATTTGCAAACACACCCCTCGCCTCGTCTGAATCATCGTCAGCCGGCCTTGAGGGAACGTATGTATTTTCAATGTGAAATTCGTTTTTACCGTTTGCTTTTTCATGATCGTCTTGATGGCCTTCGCTTGTCAAACATTTCAATTGTTCGGCTCCTTTCATTCTGAATAAAAACAAATCAAATGTACATTTAGTCAAATAACAAACACGTTATGAATGTAGTATGATTATGTTGGGTCAGTATATATACATGCAGTTAATAACAAACACGTTATGAATGTAGTATGATTATGTTTAGTCAGTATACAGGCCATGTTTAACATAATTATTTGCATTACACTACGGGTTGAACTATTGCAGGGTATATATCTACTACAGACCAAACATTATTGTTTCTTATGGAGTGTTGCTGTTTTCTATGTATGGGTTATAGATTTCAAATAGGTATATGTAAAAAAAAAAATTATTCATTTCCGATATGTTATAAATTGGTATGGCAGTTTATAAAAAGTTATGATATTAATTAACAATATACCGAAAAAATAAGTTTAGTACTACTTTTTTCCCATCTAGCTAAAAGCCATTGACATTCGCAACATCTCGTACACAGCTTCGTAGAATTACTCGAATGTATATCGAAGGTCACCATATTGGTTACGTCATACTATCGTGTCGCGCCTCACACTCCCACCAAAACGAATTTGCATTTAAAATCGAAGTTATCTTCAACATTTTGCAATGTCATTTAGCCGATTGCTCCATTTATATGAAAACAGTGATAAAACCTTCATCTGTATTGTAAATAACAAACATGAAACGCAAATCATACATCAACACGAGTAGCTAACAGCCATATTGTTTATATAGCAACAGTGCACTATTTTCTATGCCGTTGCCTTTTGGCTAACAAAATGTGAAGATTTTTAAGCGTCAATATACACACGATCCCGAAGAATTACGGGATTGGCCGAGTATTCACGATGGAGCCATTGAATGATATTTTATAATGTTAAGTATTGAAAATGGTGGCGTGAGTTAAAGTGTTCTTCTTTTTCAAATTTTACTTGTAATCCAAGATTACTAGTATAGTATCATATACTTAAAACGGCATCATAGTTTTTCATATACAAATATACGCATATTTTCAACAACATTGTACAACTTTATAAAGTAAATGTGTTGGGTTTAAAGTGTTAAAAATCGCCAACAAAATTTGATAATTGATTGGATACACCCAATTATAAATTATAACTAACTGGAAGCGGGGAATAAAATGGGACATAAACTATTTTTTTCTGCACTGAATCACTATGGAAATGGCATCCATTCTCATGTTTGTCACCAATAAAGGACAACAAATTACTATATATTCCATATTTTGTTAAAATTACATGGATGCTGCTCACTCAGATTTTTTTTTGTTGGGTTCAAATTTACAAAAAAAATCAATGTGGACACTATATCATCAGACTGACAGACATTTGATAATGGTGAGATCCTGACTGGTCACTGTTTGCATTTTTTGCACTTCATTTGCAACATTATATGCTATTTTAACTTGACAGAAATAAGGGACCGTGCTTTTCAGATCGTTTTTTCAGACACACAAAGATAAATTTTGATTTGAGATAGTCCTCTTTTTGACAAGTTTAGCATAATTGCTGACTTTGCATCTCTTTTGAAGTAGAAAAAGCTTAAATTTACAAATTTACTAACAGTTTATTCTGCCTTTTAATTTGTTTTGGTTTACTTTTTAATTCATTCATTGCTTGCAAATTGCTTATAAACATTTAATTTTGATTTTTTTCCAAACAAATAAATATGACAAGAGTTCAAATATACCAGATTGAGTATGTTCGCAAAAGAAATAATGGCAGTATCTTGTATTTATGTATACATGAGCATCTTTGTGTTTTACTTATATTGCCTACTAATGCTGCCTTGTTGGTTAGAGAATAGTTCATGGCGGGGATTTCTTTATTTACACTGTCCCATTTTATTGGGATGCCAGTAGGGTAAGTGTGAGGTTGGTGCACCCTAGAACTGGTTTAAACCCCCAGTGGCCTTTTTTTTTACCACTGATCGTTCCAAGGCGGCAGCCCTATTGTCAACCCTTTTGTGTTTGTGATGTCTAATTTGTTTTTGTTCATCTTTAAAGTTATTCTTTGTTTCTGTGTGTGTATGCGGTTGACTGTCGTCCTTGAATGCTACTTTTCCTGTTCGATTTTTATATTTACTT